>CP025649.1:24446391-24501925 GCA_003576665.1 Ipomoea trifida | reverse complement strand
TGAATGTGTGTGCGTATGTATCTTATTTTGGTTTCCATTTTGTTGTATTATGTATCACTGAATTTTATGTGATCGTATCCAGTTTTCTGATGAAGTAAAATATATAAAGAGCTCGGGGGCAGATAGGACTAGACAGTTACAAGAGCTTCATCTTAGGCTAGATGAAAGTATGGTTGTTGATTCTAATCAAAAGAAAATAATCAAAGATGAAATTCAGAGCAGTTTAATTGCTGTTCTTGCCTCAGACAACAAGAGAAGGGATTCTTTCCAATTATCTAAAGATGAGGAGCAGCAAGTAGTTGCTGTAAGCATACAATTTTTTTATTTTTTATTTTTTTAAAGAATTTTAGATTGCATTATTTTTTATTTGAATTTGCAGTTAATTTTCTTGAATACAATTTTTCTTGAACAGGGAAAATGGATTCATACTTTCCGCTCTCTAATTGATGAGAGGGGTCCATGGTCTGCTAATCCTTTTCCGAATAATATTATAACACACTGGAAACTTGATAAGATAGAAGATGCATGGCGTCGCCGGCAAAAGTTGAGACGGAATTATCATTTTGATGAAAAGCTATGTCTACCTCTCTCTACTATTGCTCCTACTGACACCCTTTCTATTGCCAATGATGGAAAATCTGGATTTGGGGCCAATATTCCAGAGCAAATGAAGCGGGTTTTGCTGAAAGGGATTAGGAAGATTACAGATGAGGGTTCTTCAGAATTAAGTGAAAGTGATGCTGAATCTAGTGGTCCTGTTTCTGATGACCCAACTGATAAACGGTTCTCAGATGTTGTCAAAGAGATTGGTGATCAAACAGACATTGCTCAGGACAGAAAAGATTGCTCCTCTTCATCAGCTGAAACTGAAAATAGTGAGGTATGATATAAAATCCACACAGGAAAGCTTTAACTTATAGGGGTCATATTCTTCATTGCATGTGTTTCAACAATTTTCAGGTTCTCTTGTCAGTCCGCTGTGTTCTGGTTACACCAAAGAGAAAGTTAGCTGGGCATCTGGCTGTCATGAAGAAGTTCTTGCATTTCTCTGGTGAATTTTTAGTGGAAGGCACTGGAGGATCATCTGTCTTCAAAAACTTTGACTCTTCAGGTATGTTTGATCTGGGCAAGCCTGATCAGGTAGGTGGAAGCCAGAAGCAGAATATTTTTAAATGGCCCATAAGTCTTGATCTGGATTCTGAAAGAGGAAGAGCTATTGATAGCATAAGTGCATTATGTGGGAATGCTCCTCAAAAGAATCCCAACAATATCAAGCGCCATAGAAGATGGATCATCTCTAAGGTATAAGAACAGTTTTTTTTTTTTTGTGTGTGTCTTTCATACCTGAGTGTTGCCAGCTATTATTATTATTATTATTATTATTATTATTATTATTATTATTATTATTATTATGGGTGGGGTTATGCCAGAGGGTTGGAGGTTGTACTCCTATCCTTAGGTCTAGAAGGCCATACCTTGTGTATGGATTTAAATTTTCTTCTACTGGCTACCAACTGTAGGTAAAAGCTGTCCATTGGACTAGATATTTGCTTAGATACACAGCAATTGAGATCTTCTTCAACGACTCTACTGCTCCAGTGTTTTTGAATTTTGCAACACAAAAGGATGCAAAGGATGTTGGCAGCTTGATTGTAACAACCAGAAATGAATCTGTGTTTCCTAAAGGATATAGGGACAAGACTAGCATTGTTTCTTTTGTTGATCGGCGTGTTGCATTGGAGATGGCAGAAATCGCCAGAGAAAGTTGGAGGAGAAGAGAGATTACGAACTTTGAGTACCTGATGATTCTTAACACCCTTGCTGGAAGATCTTATAACGATTTAACTCAGTATCCTGTGTTTCCTTGGGTTCTGGCTGATTATTCTTCAGAGACTCTTGATTTGAACACGGCATCTTCTTATAGGGATCTTTCAAAACCAGTTGGAGCATTGGATCCAAAACGGTTGGAGGTCATCAGCTCTCTACTTCTTTGACTTGGCTTTTGAGTTCATAGTCAACTATAGTATCATAAGATTTTAAAGTTATTGAATTTGGCAGGTTTTTGAAGACAGATATCGTAACTTCTGTGATCCTGATATTCCCAGGTAATCTATGATTTGTGCTGTGCATTACCTTGTAAGCATATTTCTTAACCATATATGCCTTGTAAATGTATGTGACATGGATTAATATCTAAATCTTCCTTTGGCAGTTTTTATTATGGTTCTCATTACTCTAGCATGGGAATTGTGCTCTTTTACCTTCTTAGATTGGAGCCTTTTACAGCACTCCATCGTAATCTGCAGGTAATTGACTGGTTGTTCTGCAAATGGTTGTTTTCCAGTCTTTGAGTCATTCAGTTATGGGTATACTAACCATCCAAACTGTCAGCGTTATTTAGAATGACCATTTTGGTACTGAATTAGCCTCTTTTGCATCTTGATTTGTCATCTTTAACTTCACTGTTAACTCTTACTATTGTATGGCCTTTGCCATTATAGGGTGGAAAATTTGATCATGCTGACAGACTTTTTCAAGGCGTTGAAGGCACATTTCGGAATTGCCTTACTAATACAAGTGATGTCAAGGAGTTGATACCTGAATTCTTTTACATGCCAGAGTTTCTTATTAATTCAAATGCATATCATTTTGGAGTGAAACAAGATGGAGAACCATTAGGTGATGTTGTGCTTCCTAAATGGGCTAAGGTATTTTATATGTCCCTGCATATTTCTATGGATAATATTTCTCTTTTTGTTTACATGTAGACTTATATTTAAGGGTGACAAAAAACAAGTGCTTTTCTGAATTCTTGTTGGGCTCAATCTCAGTGAAAAAGGATACTGTAATCCTTTATGTTTTTATGACGAATTTTGTAACTCAACTGTTCATTAACTTATTTCAAAGCCAGTAGCAAAAGTTCTCAGCAGAAATTGTGTTTTTACCGTAGCTGGGATGTAAATGATCAGATTTGACTAAATGTTGAGAGATTTATCCATTGGGTGGACATACTTATTTGGTTGACTGAAAGAATGCAAGCATTCCCTTGCAAAATCTGTGTATCTGTATTCCTTTGGAATAACTTTTAAGGTTGCTTGTATAATGCCAGCTATAATGCTCCTGATCTGTCTTTTCAAATGCTGAAATGCAAAGAACTTAGTTTGAAATCTGTTTACAGGGTTCTCCTGAAGAATTCATAAGCAAGCATAGGGAGGCCCTTGAAAGTGAATATGTTAGCTCAAACCTTCACCATTGGATTGATTTGATCTTTGGTTATAAACAGCGTGGAAAACCAGCAGTTGAGGTATGGCCAACAAATTTGTAGGGCAGCAAAACTAATGCAGTTTACTTATCTTGTTTGATTCTCACTGAATTTTTTATAATGTCAAACAGGCAGCAAACGTTTTTTACTATTTAACTTATGAAGGTGCTGTTGATCTGGAGACAATGGATGATGAATTGCAAAGCTCAGCAATTGAAGATCAAATTGCTAATTTTGGCCAAACACCTATTCAAATTTTCCAAAAGAAACACCCTAGAAGAGGACCACCAATACCAATTGCACATCCTCTGCAATATGCGCCCGATTCTATCACTTTGACTTCAATTGTAGCAAGTACTACTAATCTTCCATCGACTGTCTTGTATGTTAATGTGTTTGATTCAAGTGTTGTCCATGTGAACCAAGGTCTCACCATGTCTGTTAAGATGTGGTTAACAACTCAATTGCAGTCTGGAGGGAACTTCACCTTTTCTGGCTCACAGGTGCTATCTTGATTCATATTGGGTCAATGTATTAAAGCTATATAGTACTCTGGTTTTCATGGTTTCTTAATCTTTTTCAGGATCCTTTCTTTGGCATTGGTTCTGATATACTTTCTTCTCGGAAAATTGGGAGTCCTCTGGCAGAAAATATTGAACTAGGTGCACAATGCTTTGCGACATTACCAACTCCGTCTGAAAACTTCTTAATATCATGTGGCACTTGGGAAAACAGTTTTCAGGTCATATCATTAACTGATGGAAGAATAGTGCAGAGCATTAGACAACATAAAGATGTTGTCAGCTGCATTTCAGGTAAACTTCACAATCATGTCTTAACATCTGCCTTAATGGGTTGTTTTACATTATTACCACCTCTGGCTCGTTATATTGCTTAGTGAAAATTTAAACAAGGTGAGGTTTACTTGCGAGTGTTTGGGAAGTTATCCATTTACAGTAGTTAAATTATTTCGGGACTAACTTGAAAACGAGGTCATTAAAATGGTATTAGTTGGTTTGCATAGTATTCTACTGTGGCCATGATTTCTAATTTTCTATTGCCCATTAGTATTAGGTTTTTAGCCACAAAATGAGATTTGGTTTTATTAGCTAACAAACATACACAAGTATTATATGATTATATTTTGAACATGTTTATTGCAGTGACATCCGACAGAAGCATCGTTGCTACAGGAAGTCACGACACAACAGTTATGGTCTGGGAAATTGTCCGTGGCAAAAAGCGAGTAAAACATGCTCAGCAAGAGGCTCATGTCATTGCTGAGACTCCATTCCGTATACTGTGTGGACATGATGATATAATCACTTGCTTATATGCAAGTGTGGAGCTTGATGTTGTTATTAGTGGATCGAAAGACGGAACTTGTGTCTTCCATACCCTACATGATGGTAGATACATAAGATCTATTAGGCATCCAACTGGCAGCCCATTGTCAAAGCTCGCTGCTTCTCGCCATGGCCGGATTGTTCTTTATTCTGACGATGATCTTAGTTTGCACCTGTACTCCATTAACGGGAAACACATCGCCTCTTCCGATTCCAATGGCCGTCTCAACTGTCTTGAACTCAGTTGCTGCGGCGAGTTCATGGTTTGCGCAGGCGATCAAGGTCAGATTGTTGTGAGGTCTATGAGCTCACTGGAAATCGTGAAAAAGTACAGTGGAATTGCCAAAGTAATAACTTCACTGACTATTACACCTGAAGATTGCTTCTTAGCAGGGACAAAAGATGGAAATCTTCTTGTTTATTCTATTGAGAATCTTCAAATCCGGAAGACAAGTGGTCAATTGAAGACCAGAGCCTCTGTATCATGAACTGTACATTACTATATTCTTTCAAGTGAAGACCTCATATGTTGTGAATTATTGATAGCATTAGAAACATAGTTTTGACAACATTACAGTTATCTTTGTTGCAGTGGTTGGTGTTTGGCCTTCAGTTTTGTATAGTTGGGGTTAACACCTAATATCATATAGGAAAGGAAAATATGTAATTTATAGAAATTTTATGATATAGAGTTACCAATGAGTCAATGAAGCTGTTGGTTATCAAGTGCATCAAATAATGTGCTCTTCTCACTTTACAAGACTTGCACCATCTCAAAATGGATACATTTTTCAATTTTTTTTTAACAAATTATATTGTGACTTATGATCCATACCATATTAACCAATATAGTTTGTGTATGGTTCAGCACCTCGTCCCTTGAGCATAAAGTTGAAGTTCAATCATTTTCGATCTTTATTTATGTGAATGGAGCAGATAATTAGTCTTCTGGCTATAGGTTGGGAAAAAAAATGATTCATACCATATTAGAAGGTGGACTATTGACAAGTATTCATTATAATATATTAAGTGGTTATTTTTAAAATACTGAAAGTTCATTATACAACAAATTTAACATGTACATTAAAAAAGAATTTTTAAAAATATATATTTAATATATTAAAATGAACTTAAAACCAAACAGGTATATCTTGTTGTAATGTGGATAATTATATTGCCCTGAATATTAGTACAGGACCATCATTTTTCATTCTGAACCCATAAATTTTGTCTTGTTCTTTCTCAAATAACTAACAAAACTGTCCATGCAACTTCCATTTCTAGCCCCATCGCCGAATAATCCTTTCATTCTCCTCGCATTGGCTCGTAGTGACTCGCCCTCTTCACTCAGTACTGCCAACTCGACTGACTCGGCTACTGAGTCGCTCGTGAACGATCCATCTCGTTCATCTCTGGGTATTTCTACTCCCACTTTCTTTCCCGCTAACAGCCTTGCATTCAATCCTTGGTCATTCATCACCGGGAACATAATCAAAACGCGCCCGTAACACAGTCCTTCTATGACCGAGTTCCATCCGCAATGAGTCAGAAAACCCGCAATTGCGGGATGACTCAGTATCTTAGCCTGCGGGACCCACTCAGTGGACACCACCCCGCAGTTTCTAACTCGGTCTATGAACCCAGTAGGGAGCATCTCTGAGTAGCCTCGAGTTGACCCGGGCGGGTTTCTCAGTACCCAGAAGAATGGCAACCCGCATTTCTCTAACCCAGTAGCCAACTCGCGCAGTTCTGTTTGACTCAGAGTCGCCTCGGTCCCCAACGCGACGTAAATAACCGAGTTGACTCGCTGCTCATCTAGCCATTCCTTGATCTTAATCCACGCCTGATCCCCACCGTCCATTCCCGGCGGCAAAACGCCAATGGATATCACCGGTTTATTATAAAGCTTACAAACCAGATCGAACCACTCCGGTTCAAACTCAACACAAGTTCTAAACAACACGAGATCACTCCCATCCACAGCTAAACCGAACCGGACCTCGTCCGGCGTACCGGACTCGTTCCCGACGGCGCCGTCGGAATACTTCAAAATTTCATGCGGGCGGTAAACGACGTCGGATTGAAAAGGAACCCAATTTGGGGCAACTGTCACAGCCTCGGGATTAAATTCTCTTCCCCCACTGAGTATCACAGATGGAGGGCCAATAAACGCCATAGTTGCAGCAGTAAAGAGACTCAAATACGCAGATGAGATCTTCAGTTGAGATGCAATTCTGGGGAGCCAATGAGAGGCATAGTCATAGATGATCCAATCTGGGTAAGGGTTTGAATTTTGAAGAAAATTGGTTAGAGGAGACTCAAGATTGTCAAAGGCTATCTTCAAGAACTGAGCTTTGTGGTGTGGAATGTCCATGGAAGATTCAGCATGGTCTGGCAAGTTTTCAACTTTAGGAAGGGGGAGGCTAACTAAATGTATGAAGGGGGCTAGGTGAGATGGTGTTGTTGGCAATCTTTCAAGGTTTCTTGGAGTGGATATAAAGGAGACTTTATGGCCTCTTTGAGCTAAGCATTTTGATAGATGGTGGAAGGGTATGAGATGGCCAATGGCTAGCCATGGGAACATAACTATATGCAGAGGCTTTTCAGTACCCATGAAGATGAAGAGGGATTAGTGAAATGCAGAGTTTACTAATTATTGGATTTGGGACTAATATATGATATGATCTATATACTCTAGTGCTATATAAGAATGAGACTAGTATGGTATGCTTTTTATTGGTTAGAGCACAAAGTCTTGTTCCATTTTGATGGCTTCAATTGTCAAGTTGGCCCGCCTGACAAGGCTATAGTTATAAATATAATAATATAATAATAACTATAATAAAGATTATCCGTTTGTCAGACTCTGCAGCAGGCAGCAATTCCTTGGTGAGTTGGAGGATTAGTGTCATAATTATCCTATATTATATTTACTTATTTATTAGTCAGCATAATATTTTATAGAGTTAATTCTGAATTTAGCCTTTGACTATCATTCATTATCAATTTTAGTCATTGAATATTAAATCATTTTCAATTGTAATTCACTATTAGTTTTTTGTGTGATGTTAACATTAATAATAAAACTGGAAAATCAAGACTATGATACCCTTCAGGGGGTAAAAATTTGTATGAACCATTAACATTGAGGATTTACAAAGAAATGCTAATAGTGAATTACTATTGTAAAGGATTCAATACTCAAGAAATTTGATAGGTTTTAAAGTTAAAGGACTAAAATTGGCAATAAGGGATAGTCGGAGAGGTAAATTCAGAATTAACTCTATGTTATATGTTTTCTAAGTTCACCGCTCCTGTTATGGAGACCGGTGGAGGAGGTACATCGCGATAAAACGAATGTAGTAAAATAACTAGAAAAGTATAATTTGCAGTATATTATAGTAGGGGAAGAAAACAAAGATTGAATATTTGAATTCTTCCATTATAGCTGCGATTCTGTGAATATCAAGGGAGAAATATGGCCTGGCAACTGGCTAGTCTGCCCAGTACTGAGTATAAATATTCACAAGAGCCAGAGAATGAATGGGAGAAATGGACTGTACACCAGAAAAATAGATTTTTCTTTTTATTGCAATTTCTCATGTACACATCCATTCCACTCTGGTTTCCGGCTAAATTTTAACCCATTGCGTTTACAAAAATTAGGGACTCAAGTATCTGAGTCCATCTCACTCTACTATTATATACTATCAAAGTAAAATGTACTGTAGCTCTTAAATAGTTCATTTACCACTTACAGGTTGCTTGCTTGCTTCTTTCTTTCTCCTTGCTTTTACGTTTATTTGGAGATGGCCCCCGGGCCTTTAGGGATTGACAGGAGTTGAGTTGAGTTGCAACGGTGGGGTGGGGCCGGGCAGTATGGACAAGTGTGGGTCCCCTTCGCACTGCAGCATTCCCGGAATTTAGAGATCTCCTAACTACTATGCTATTCATTGAAATCTTCATAAGGGGAGGATCCGCTTGAAAAATCACTACAGAACGGTGTATCCCTTGGAGATGAGGGGACAGATTCTTTTTGCTGAGAAGAAGACAAGCCTGATGATGCAGAAAAGATGTGTAAGTTAACAATGGTGTAGGCTGAGACAAAATTCCAACCATAAAAGGGAAGAGCCATGCAAACTAACCTTTTTGCCCTCTTGTGCGGAACTTTTTTGTGTGCCGCCTAATCAATTTCTTGGCTTTTGTTATTGTCAATTGTCTGGCAAAGGGTGGAAACTCTGCCTCACTGTCACTCCACTCACCACCATGTACATCGTTTTCTGCTTCACCTCTCATTGTTCGTAGAACAAAATTCCTTGCCTTACGTCGCTGTGAATTGAAAAGGCCCCTTACGGAGGTCACAAACCGATCGCCTGCCCCATCACTTGATCGCTTGGGCCAGGTTAACGGGTACTGCTCAGATTTTTCAGCTGAACCTCCATCACTATCACTGAGATTAATATCAATGTTGGGAACTCCAGTTGCACCAGCTTCTTTTTGACTATGAGCTTTATCTTTAAACTTCTTGCCCTGCATTCATAAATTTTAGGCAATAAATCACGTAGAAGAAAAGAATACAATTGTATAGTTCAGAGATAAACAAAGGCAATGAAACTCAAGAAACCTCACATAGTAGCCTAACCCCATTGGAAGCTAGTAATATCATCTCAGCAGCAAGAAGTTAATTCCAAAAGCAAAAAGTACACTTGATTACCTGCATTCCTGTGACAGATTTTAAGACTCCCCATATGATATGCTTCTTAACTCGTGAGAATAGCTTCCTCCAGGTTCCAGTAAATTCAGGACGATGGAATGTATCCATCAGCAATCTTAGATCACTTACAGCAAATCTTGATCCTTCATATGTCACTAGTAACTCAACCTATTCCACAAACACGCAAAATGGTATGAGCACAGGAAGTTGTATGACTGAGAAATAACACAGAATTGTAATCATACATGATGGAACCAACCTGACTGATCTTAATATTGTGGAACTCTCTCATTCTTCGAGGCCTAGATCTTTTTTCATCATTTGCCTTTCCTACCTTTTTCTCTTCATGAGAGGAGCGCCCAGATTTAATAAGTTTGGAGTCTTTGGATTTATTTCTAGAGGCTTCATCTGGCTGCTCCATAGATGCCAAAGGCTCACATTTTGCTGAAGATGCATCCGAACAATGAGCTTTCAGAACAAGTTCATTAGCAACAGATTCAGCAACAGTTTCCTCCCATGTTCTATCGAAGGAAGATGTTCGTCGTAGTTGCGAAGTTGCACCAGAAACAATATTTGTATTCAAGTTCTGCAACTTCGATGCCTGTAAATATTCCAACATGGGAGGTCAATGTTACAGAGCCTTGCAAAAAGACAGAACATAATGAAATGCTAAAGGTTACATCCATTGATGCATCCTGAAGCAAGTTTGCAATCAAGCTGAAAACACACTAATGTTATTTAATATAAACTGAACTTCCTATGCTAGATCCACTGGATAAAGTAGCTAATCATCTTTCCTAGGAGAATCCATATATAGAAAGAACTAAATGAAGCCTTGTATCACAAAGTAAGCCATGAGTTTTTGATGTGGAAGAGCAAGAAACTCACTTCAGAGGCATCAGCAGATGAAGACTGAGAAGTTCCACATGTAATTGGTAGTACAGAGGTGTTTGATTTATACAACACCTGAGAATCTTTAGCTAAATGGCTACTAGAAACTGGAACGTCATATGCTGATGAACCTTTCTTTGCACGCCTTGAACCAGCTGTAGTTGAAATCCAAACTTCCTATCCACAGCAAAACAGTTCAGAAATTGCTCCTATATTCTTGTATTAACCTGATTCTCTTTAGCTGGATATTTTTACCAACCTGTCGTCGCTGGGAGTCTTGTTCTTCTTCTGGGAAAAAGTATTCCCACATCATTCTGTACATAGTCTCAGTCAAGTGTATTTTCAAGGGGTAGATGTCCACCTGGAAAAGGAGACAACCAAACACAATTCTTTTAGGCAACCCAAGAAAAGGTGTAACAAATAGGCTGTGGCCTGTGGGGCATGTTTCTCCTGGATAGTTCTCCAAAACAGAAAAAAATAAAAATAAAAAAATAAAAGAATTGATAAATACATATATTAGACAGATTGAAAAGCTGTTTGAATGTGTAACAGGCATGCACTGGATAATGATATAATTAATGTTAAAACCATTGGTCTCCATGCATCATATAACAAGGTGCTCTGAAGTCTACATCTGCATTTTCCAAATATATTGTGAACTGTGTAAAACCCACCAGTACGACAACAATGCATGAATGCCACAGTATGAACAGCCATGTCAATTAAATAATAGGCTCAGTTATAGCCATTTTGAAAATGCAATTTAAAAAAAAAAAGGTGAAATTAATGCTTTTGAAAAAAGACAAGTGAAATTAATTTCTGTCATCTAAAAAGAACAGCCAATTACCTGGAAGAGTTCAAGAGGACAGTTACCATCTTTAGGAGCTCCCTGTTTTGCATCTACACGAAGCATAACTTTTCTGCAGCATAAGTACCAAAATATAACAACTATCGAAAGCTGTAAACATACTGAAAAATAACTAAATTTATGCATTTTGGTAAAAGAAAAATGACAAGAAAAATACAGGTAAATCTCAAGATAGCTCTCTTTAAATGGTAAATTCAAAAAATTAGGTTATTGGAATCCAATTGGGGAAACACAAGAACAAAGAAAATGTAAAATAAATTAGGTGAAAATGCTAGAGTTTGTTGGGGAGGGGAAGGTTGTCATGGAAGGATCAGAAGTTCAGGACTCTTGTGGCTTCTTTTATTTTTGAATGTCATTGAAATTTTTTCAAATTTGTTTGAGTACTATACTTTTTAACAGAGCAACTAATAAATTGTTCCTGAAATTTTTAAGGCCAGAGCTCTTGTGTAGCTTCTCTTATTTTTGTATAGTTACTGCTATTGATAGATGCCTGATTCAGAACATGAAGACATAATTTGAAATGGAAATGTGCCATACTTTCCCCATTCAGGAGGAGGGTTCCAGGCTGAAAGAAGCATATCAGACTTGGCATTGGGCAGACAGTTTCTTACAACAAAGTATTTTGTTGTAAACCGAGCAACACCAACATCTTTGTAATCCCTGTCAAAATCATATATCTGCATCGAGAAATTGCATCATTCTAAGCAAAGTATGTCCAATATGGATGACAAACAGATCTACGTAAGTCATCAATTATTTAAAAACCAAAAGATGAGGAAGTTAACAAGCAGAGAATCCAAAATCCTTGGACAATATTATATTAAAATACACTTGCATTCAATTAGTGTATTCAAGAATGAATTACCTTGGGAGGAAGATACCGATATCTTTTCCCTCTTTTTTTACTTCCAAGTTTCAATTACTAACATTCACATCCTGATCTTTTTGTTTGTGTTTCAACATGCCAGAGTAATTTTATGGCTCAGACAACCATTATCAGTGGTTAAAATTAAAATTCAATGAATTGCCACCTAAAGATATGCACAGATATTTGAAAATTGTAACCATATACTAAAAACCTCACCATGTCATTTATCTCTGCTTCTGCAAAAGATTTACCATCTACAAGCATGCTCCAAACAACTTTATTAATCTGCAAAGAAATGTGCATAGCACATGAAGGACTTTTGTTCTTTTCTTTCTCTGTCAACCGTTGCTGTGCAGCCTTCTGCAGGGCCATCCTTAGAGAAGCAGATGCAGCTTTTCTAGATTTTTGTGCACTAATTAGCTCCTTTTTTAATTTTTTTACCTGTAAAAATGAAACATACAAGCCACAATTTTATTATAATGAAGATATAATAATATCAAACTATCAACACAAGGTAGCACAAAAATACAAATGAAATAGGGATAGAACTTGGAAATCAGGATGGCAAGCTGAAAATGTTTTCTATAAATTACATTCTCAAAAAAAAAAAATTATTACAAAATCTACTATACATAAATAAAATTAAAAAGTAAAAAAAATCATTTGAAGAAGGTTTCTTTTCCCAATAAGAATCTTGGAGAAGAAACATTACTACTAACTCTTTAATTAAGGAATTATGAAACATGCTTACAGCCCAGTCTTAGCTTCAAAGTTCCAAGATGTGATCTTAAAAGTATTCCACTATTGCAATTTGACAGACAAGAACTCTGTCAAGATAGCCAATAATAAAACTGATTCATCTGGCACAAGGCATGGCATGTCACTTTTATATAAATGAATGTACTTGTCCAAAATTGTATGAACTAGAGGCACACCATGCCATCACTACCAATAAGACATGCTTATTTGAGGGAGATGAGTTGCACTACCCTCTTAGCAGTTTTAAACAATAGAAATTTACCAGTAAATAACATTTGGGTGACTGTAGGGTAAAAAAGATGCCGGAATTTTGGAAAAAAATAAAATAAAATATCTTTGCATTTCTTAATAGAACAATTGCACAGGAACAATATCTCATAATAATGCTAAAATTTTGAAAAGCAACTTCAAATGTACTTATCTAGTTATCTTACCAATATGGACCTTCCACCAGTTACCATCCATGGATCACGATCCTTTTCTGAATACACTTCTGCAGAAACATCATTACAAAGAGACAACTTCCTGATGTCATCCAGGATTAACTTTTGGAAACGTTCCTTTTCTTCAAGGTTGATCCTAGCTAGTTCTACCTCTTCAACACCATCAGGAACAACTTCATCTGCCTCCTCTTCAACATCTTCATCATCATCAGTTGGATATGATAGACTAACTTTTCGAGGCCTGAATTTTCAACATCTTCATCATATTTCAAATGTAAACAATTTTAGATCAAATATGAAAATGACCAAATTCAACACCTCTAAACCCTTGACCCCAATTTTGTTGGGGAAAGTGGAAATTCACCCAATTGGCATAAGAACTGGAAACTGTTGTCAGTATAAGATTTGGATACTACAAGTTTTAGGTGATAGAATCACAATTGACTGTAAAAGCAAAAGTAGCATGCAATTAGCCATTTAGTTGAAACTATTTAGGGCAGCAAAAACATTAAATTTGAAAAACCAAACCCTCATTCAATGTATGCAGAGCTCATTCTATATATCAGTACATTTTTTACATCTTCCTAAGATTCAAAACCAACCTTCTTCAATTCATAAAAGATCTAGTTTGAAGTTTAATAAACTTTATCATTTCCAGCAAAAACAAAACATTAAATGATGAATATTGACATCAAATACCAACTTGGCAAACATAAAGAATATAAGCACAATATTGTCTGAGGCATACTTCTAGATCTTTTTTTATCCTGTAACATCCTATCATATTGTCCACATACTACCATCTCTACTCTGCAGCTGTACAAGTACATCAGATACAAATGTTAGTGTAGTTAAACTAGTCTCAGACTAGTACATCAGTGATTAGTAAAACCTTTTTCATGAATCTGAGGGAGCATACCATGTTCTAATAGTAAAACTTCACCCTAATTCATTACATATTCTAGGCAGAAAATTACCAATATTAAAAACCTTTGTTTCATGACAGCTATGGAGAGAAATTAAATTAGAGACACATTGGATAACTTGTATTCTAAATTCAAAACCCATACCAGTGTGTGTTTGAATAAATATCTGTTTGTTTCAGTAAATTTTCATGATTGAACAATATTATAGCATAATGTTAAGAACTGAAGGATAATATCAGTAGTGGTCCTCCTGTAAAAGGTATCAAGAATAAGGTAAAAGATATACTTACTTTGGAAGTCGAGCAAATAGGAGATTGGTTAAAACATCCAGCATGACTTGAAATTGACGAGATGTCATTGTTGCTGTAATATTATGAGAATTGAAAGAAAGCTCTTTCAAGGGCTTCACCTGCAACACATAATATAACTATAGATCATCCTAAATTAAAAGAAAGTGCCAAGCAAAACTTGTGTAATGAAACATGGTGTCATTATTAAGGAGCCTCTAATCACCAAAAATAGATATAGAGCATACCTTCAAGTCAGGAGTACCACCTTTATACCTTGTATACCGGAAATACATATCACAAGGCATAAATACTCTTTCAAGTAATGCCCCAGTTCTTTTCACTTTTGGTGAGCTTTTACGGATTTTGGGAAGCCACTGAAGTCCAGCCCCTGGATCTACATCAGTTGGGGCAACGTGAGCCTGCACATGCTCTAACATCATGGTGAACTCCATGCGGTTCCATGTCAATTCTGGTTGAGATTCAGGGATCTGAACATTCCCTCCACCAAGTGCCTGTTCAATTATCTCATGGCCAATATGAAGAACTGAATGGAATGAACGAGCTAAAACACGGCCACTAACAGCAGCAAGCAAAAATCTACCCTGCAAGAGGAAAAGGAAGGTCATACAGCATTAGCATAAAATAAAAGCACTAACAGGTAACAGTTCACCAAGTATTGATCGGAATTGCACGTTCACATGCACCATTATAAAGCTGAAATCAGAAAGTGGTTAAAAAGAAAACTGTGCATGGGAGGCATATTCCAGTTAGCCAAACAGCTTACATTTGCATCTTCTGAGTGAAGATTGAATTGTGGTTCAATGACATTCACCATGAAATGGCGGGTCCCCTCCCCCTCAGACTCGTCAGTGCTACCAAATTTTGCTACAGGAAAATGCATAAAAATTACAATCACTCAAGTAAGGATGAGAATGCCAACGAAAGATGTTGAAAGCTATCTGAAAATAATATGTAAAGGCGCATTTGCTCTTCAAAACAACACAAAAGAATAGACTATTATATTGTGAATGCTACAAATACACAAATCGAACATACATGCAACTATGTTGTGCTGGAAGAACTAACTCATAGAGCAAGAATAAACACATTGCTCAAATTAAGTGGACTTTGATAACACATGCCCCAGTAAAATATAAAATTAATAAATAAAATTGAAACTGCATAACTACTGCATGTCAGTAAACTCAAGGTATGGTTCAAACTTTACCAGATTCATTAAAAAAAGAAGCCTCCACTTTAACTGAATTTGAGGGAGATGACCGCAATTGTGATCCTGATGCCCCTGAATGTTGTGGAGATGAGGAATTCACACCATGACTAGGAGGAGACTTCCGATTATCATCTTGAGACATCTCAGATTTGTCAGCCATCTTATTCTCCTCAAGCAACTTTCTGTGGGCATATTGCCGAGAAGGAGATGGCTTTGGAGGTTGAAAAGCTTTAGATAATCCACCAACCCAAGACCAGACAGCATCTCTATTCTCAATAGTCCACAAAAGTTTAAGACCATAAACAAATATGCGCTGACAATTATCTGCAATCACTACATTATATCCATCATCATCACTTAGCTCAGATCTTGCATGGTCATCGCTTTCGCTATCATTTTCAAACTCAGACCTCACATAAGTCACCTCAACATTTCTTCTGTCAGATTCTTGCCATGCCAATAATCTTTCAGGATCAGCTTTTGGAGATTGCCTCCTGATTGTAAAGTAATCAGATGATAAAAGAAAGCCATCATCACGATGTCGTTCTGTGCTGCCACTCACCATACTGCTGCTTTTCACATTCCTAGCCCTTTCCATTGATCCAGATTGTGAAGTTTTCCTAGTCATTTGAACTGCTTGGGAGACACTAGTGCAATCTTCCCTATTAATAAATGCTTTGGGCATGTGAAGGTCAAGACCCTGATACACAAGATCAAGTGGACCACGTTTGCTTTCAAATGTGAATTTTTGCTTTCCTCGACCATAATAAAGTTCATATTTCAGCTTTGTCATCTTAAATGTCAGTCCCTTGGCTGGATCATCATTTTCTAGAGGCATGTGATTGATGCATGCTGGAGTTGCATCAACCCTAAACATGAATTCTGTCATTACCTTGTCTAGTGACAGATTCCCAGATCTAGGAGCTCTTGGGACTCCAAAACGTGGCCACCTAGAAAATGACCGAATTTTCTGAGGAGGAGCATAATTTAAGTTCCAGAATTTGATTAGCCATGCTAAATCATGAGGACCAAGATTGAGTGTTGGGAAATCAATTGAGGGTGTATTTGAACCATAGGCAGCTCCACCAAGGACATGCTGATCACACATAGATGATAATTCTGACTGGCCATAGCAAGGGGGAAGAGCAGGCCTAAGCAACAGATTCCAACGTAGGGACAAAACAGTGGACCTAAAGGGATCATAAACCTTTTCACGAGGAACAAGTTCTTTTGGAAGAGCAAACAAATAATGGTTTAGGGAATTTCCAGAATCACACTCCCATTCCATGGTAACTTCAACACTGAAAACAGGGGCCTCTATGAGTGTACAAGAAAAACCAGTTGGATGTTTTACACTTGAGTTTTTTAGTATGCTCTCCAAACTGCTTATTATAATCTTGAAATCCTTTGCTGAAACATAAACACGACCATCAGATTGTTGCAGTTCCATATAACCTGATATGATCTGAAGCTTGTCAGACATTTCATAGGGATCAGTTGTTGCAAGAACAGTCCATTTGGCTTCAGAGAAGTATAGAGTGATGTTCCCATGCATATAGTTTCTCATTTCATCCCACCATGGCAAGCTCTTTTCCTTTTTCGGTGGAGGAGGATCAGGGTTTGGATCCCTAGTACTTAAATTGGCCCTGCGAAGTGCCACAGTAAAAGCATAACTGATATCTGTAAATGATGGCTCAAAACCAACACCATAGGAAACTTCTGCTTTTTGAAAATATAGGGGCAAATCAGAATATGTTTTCATTGGTGGAGTTGTGCCACTTGCTGAACGAAGCAGACTGACCTTCCTCCACCTCCCAATGAAGACATTTTTGAGAACTTGTGGCTGAAAACATGTTGCCTGCAATTTTAAGGGAAGAAAAAAATGGCAGCAGTTTGTCAACAAGCACAAGGTCATCAATTCAGGATTCAGCAAAACAACTTAATCAAGCAATCTTCAAGAAGGAAAAGTAGATAGGTAGATTAGGCATTAATACTCTTATGCTTTAAAAAGGAAATTAAGTGAATGACAGCTACTATGTACATAAATAGAGGCAAATTGTTAATGGTAACTGAATGCAGATGTTATAAACATATCAACTCCAGTGCAGATAATGTCAGAAACCAAGTAGAATTCCTATTTGGATATTCTGTTTAAAGATGTCACAAAAATCAGGAAATACATAAGATCCATGAGTGTACTGATAATCACTTGAGTTTCTCACTGATAAAAAAATTTCACCCTATAGTAAGGCATGGGAAAAGGGTTTAAGGGAATTTCAGAACAGACCTGCTGAGCAAGCACAAGGCGACCTTCACATTTTCCAGAAGTTGCAGCAAATAATGGACAAGTGTAATTTCTTATTCGTACAGTAAGAGAGCCTGCACGTAAATTGATATTACTACCATATAGTCGAGAGAATGGGATGCTTTGTGCCTGACATACAGGATCAAGCTTCTGCAGAAGCTCAATCATGCCAGTTTCACCTCCTTCAATTCTTGTCAAGCTTACATCTAATTCTGTAGCACAAACTGAAAAAAGAGAAGTCCTGGAAGTGCTAGGCGTAAAACCAGCTTGAAATCCTTCACTGCAAGCCCCTGATCCTTGTGATGGCTTAAGATTTTTACATGCCTGGTAGTATGACCGGAATGATTTCCTATAGATCTCCTCTCGCAGTTTTTGAACTGCAGAAGTGTCCTGCACATCAATCTCTTCTCCATTAAATAGAAACTTGCCTTCCAGAAGAGAAGCATTTTGCTCAGTAGCACCAGAAGATGGACCACTTCTGGAGACAAGTTCATCAAGAAAGTTCAATCGCACAGCTAATTCACTAGCCTCATTCTTCAGCAACTGATAATGTTCATCAAGCCAACCCTGGATTGGCTCTTCTTCAATATAAGCAGTTAGTTCACGTATGCAAAATCTTACACGTCCAACCTTTGATGACCTGGATTTTTTAGGTTTTGGATTATCTTCCTTGTCTGGAAACAAAAGTTTAGTTTTAGCAGAAGTAATGAGCTTTAGAGCTCGAATCATTTCCTCAACAGAATCATCAATGGCACGCAACTGTAACCTGTAAGGCATGCAAATGTGAACATCAAGGGCTTGAATTACCCAGTCCCATTCTGTGCCTCTCTCAGTTTTGGAATTTGATGCAATGCTAGAAGCATAAGGAATCCGAGAAATTTGCATCCTGCTGCTTCTAAATATTCTTGCATTGTTGAAATGGAGTGTGAGCCCTTCAAGAAGCACACCTATCCGTGCATTTTCAGAAAAGATGGACTGGACCTGAATAGTTGTTTCAACTCCATCCCCAACTTCAGCAGATATATTAAGCATTTCCACATCAATTGCAAAAATGGATTCCCTTTTCTTGTGCTGTTTCACAAGCTCTACAGATTCTGCAGATTTCTCTTTCTTCAGCTCATTATCATTCATCACTTCTTTCCTAGATTCTTGAAGCTTATGCTGGTGAACCATTAACTTCAACTGCAAACCAAGTTCAAATAACGCTATATGCAAATCTGGTTCCCATCTGAATGTTATATCAGTAGCACTAAAGAGAGAGCAAACTGCAATGTCTTTAAGACCACCAGATCGCCTCACAAACTTTGCATTTTGCAAGTCAAGCAATGTAACTTCAGTTCCAGGATTATTTTCTTCCAAAAATTCTTGATAGATAGATCTGGCTCTTTCAAGCTCCATCTGTGTGTACTGTTTCTCCTTGTTTATGCAAATGCTGAGATGTGAGACATCAAGAGAAACTGAATACTTCAGTTTCTTTAATTCATCTGAGGCTGTAGACTGTATACTTGCTGTTCGGGGAGTACCATCTGCAGAGACATTAATCAAAACTACCCCACCGTGGGACCCATAATTAACACGTTTGGGGTCTGCAACAACTGCATTTTCTAAGCCAGCATCTCCACTGAAATTTAAAGAACATCTTTCAAGATTAAATCTTATGAGTTGAATCCCCTTTCCCGATGGCTTGGACAATTTTGTACTCCTGTTATGTGCTGGTTTCTTACTAGAAGCAGACAAACTTCTTATTAATGATTTGAAGGAAAGGGCTGCTGATATCAGTGATTCAAGGCGCCTGAAGTTCATAAATACTCCCATGCCAGTCACATCCACGGATAGAACCAATTTACAGTTGATACCATCTTCAGGCAAATCTGTATCCTTTCTGCCCCAATCAACACTAATCTTAGCAACATGCATTAATGATTCTGTATTTGTTTCCACTCCAAACAGGCTCTCATTCAAGCATTCTTGATATTCATCAGACATGTGCAGATTGAATTCACCAAGTTCCATATGTACCGTTGTGCCTGTACTTGATATGTTGTTGGCAAAGACATGTGATGATTGTGAACAACCCTGCAATTTGCAAATGAATATGCCATCATAATTTAAACAGTTAAGAAATTTTTATATGTGAGGTGTCTATTCATTCTTACAGACAGAAGTTCTCCTGTTATCTTGATAGCCAATTTCCATTTTTAATGTTGATAATCTGGTTGCATATTTGGTACTAAAAACCATTCCATATTAGAAGATGTGCACTTCTAATCAAAAAAAGAATCTTACATGGTACAACGGTGACCCACTCATATCATAAAGAACAATTGTCATCTCTGGGGCAGAGACAGTGCATGTCCACATAATGGCTTTATGTCCAGAAGACTTTGGGCTTTCAGAAGTAGAACCACCATTTTCAACTACCACTTTCCTTTTCCTCAAGGCAAGAAGGCCCATCCACGGAGTTAATCTGGTTAGAATTAGATTGCTCTGGGTACCTCCAAGCTTAACTTCAACTTCTAACCCAATAGGTGAGGTAGGCTGTACCAAAGCATCTGAAGAATTAAATACAATGGAAAACGAAAAAAAATATATATTTAAGAATTTAAACAAGCAATGCATCATAATCGAAGTGACAAGACAATATATTTAAAGTTATAAGACATAATATGCAAGTGCTGACAGACATGCATGGGGACATGAGTGTGCACGCAACAATTATTCAGCTATCTCTAAACACAACCCATAACCTCTTAAAATATTATTGGGCTAGTGCTGCAAGGTTCCAGCATCATGCAGGGTCTAGAAAAGACAGGTGTACACAGCTGAGACACATTATCTCAAGCATTTACATACCTCATTTTTGTTTCTATGGAATCCTTAGTGTGAGCTCAAGATATTAAGGAAATCCACAGTAAAAAGATGCTGCTAGAGGATGCAGTATAATGATGTGCCACATACCTGACGTGGAATATGAACTGACGAGACAACATCCAGTTTCAATATTTCCATAACAGAAATACCAGCCTCCCTGAGTAGCTGCAAATAACAGAGAAATTGGAATTTAAAAATGTATTTTAAATTATATATATAAAGAGTGGCACAAATAAAAACTACATTAAATATGCATGCATACATGAATTTCACTAAATTCCATCTGCAAATCTAGCCGCGTACTTTCTCCCACATCTTCAATTGATCGAGATTTTGAGCCTTTGAGTTGAATGCCCATGATGTTATTCTCCACCATAAGACCTTCTCCACGATGGACAAATTTCATGTCCAATTTGGGTAGATTGAAGCTAAGCTATCAAATAAATATAGTAAGTACATCAATTCAAGTATCAATAAAAGGATTAGAAACACTGTAGATAAACAGATATTAAGGATAAAGGCATTGATATCTGCCAAAAATGTAATCAGGAAACAATAACACATATGCCTCAAAAAATAATTTTAGGCATACTGAAAAAATGCATATAATGTTATGTCAGCCATCACCTTAACATAGAGACTTTTCAACAGTGCTAACTGGGCAATCAATTGCATTTAATATTTTGATTTAGAGCTGTCATGAATTGAAACTTAAAATGATGATTGTTTTAAGATCAATTATGTTTAACATGGAGCAAAATTAGTAGCAGCAGCAGTAATAGTAATAAAGTAACCATATTCAAAGCAATTTCCAGTTTTCCACCAATAACAGAGACTTTGTAGCTTGTTGCAAGTTGAATAGAATCTTGCAGATCTATAGAAGGAAAATGAACAGAGACTTCATTGGTAAAGACAAATAAAGTAAACTAAACCAAATATTAAATATAGAGACAACTAGAAAAGAAAGGTGACACGGACACCATAAGTCTACATGAAAACCTCCTTTAAAGTTCATGAAGAAACCAGTTTTGTCACTATCTACTCATGGGAAAATCCACAACTAGCACATATTAGACATGTAGTGCATTAAGGGTGTGGCAGCATCTTTACAGAGCAGATAAGAGCAGCCACCATATTAGAGCTTATATTAGAGCTCAGACTATTATACTAACACATATAAGCAGCAAAGCATTTATCTTTTACCTCAAAGCCCCCCATATTTGAGCTTATTTCCATAACCTTCTTTGTGATCTTGTTCTTTACAATTTATGTCATATTTCAATTACTTGCACCTAATGTCGCAAGATAAAAGAGCATGTGAACTTAAGCACTTAAGTCCATAGCACAATCATAAACTCTCACTGCCACAGACATGTGGGTGTATGACTATGCAAAAAATCAATCACCACATTCCTTCTCCTGGCATTCCCATCCAAACACAAATTAAAAGCAAGAAGTCAACTCCCCAGTCCCCACACTCACTGCTGTAATAATTTTATTTATCTTTCATCACCTGCTTCTTTCTCTCAGTTTTCTGCTATCCTGTACTAAGCACTGATTTGATGCACCTTCTCCACTATTTAATACTGAAAACAAGTATTCCAGTATTCCCACAACCTTCTTCTCAGTTGTTTCAGAAAGGGAAAAAAAATTGAAACAGAGAAAACATGGAATTAACTTTGAACTAAATCTCTGAATTTGCACCATCCAAACATAGTGAGACAAATAAGAAAAGTAATAAAGACAGAATAGCCAAAAATCTAATATGAGTAGGATCTAGAAACTAGTAAAGTAGAAGAAAATGTATGGCAAAGACATGTCAACAGGTCAAACTCAGCTGACCTTTTCTGGAAGCATAGAAGCATATTTACTGATACCCAGTACTGCTGGCTTTTTCTGTGGCTTTTCAGCAGCCCCAGCCTCCAAAGTTCCCATGACTTCCTGAGCTTGAAAAACATCCTCTGCAGCGCTTTTCCTTTTAAGTAACAGCTCCTCATTGAGATTTACAAAAACTTCTCCACTTCTGAGATCGACATCTTTAACTACCACTCCCACTTCCCTAGACCCGAGTAGAACACAGCACAGAGGAAAACAGAAGCAGTCAAAATGAGAACTAGTTCTGATTCCAGAATTAGTATTTAAAGTGGCAGAATAAATATAATTGAAACCCACATTTGAGATGAGATGCTACTCCATTCTGAAAGTTCTAATATTCTGTTTCAAAATGAATGCCATAGCTTCTCAGCAAAGATTACATTCATTCATTCGCTTTCCTGAATTGGAGAACTTTTCCCAATTTTTGTCCTCTACTTGCAAATCTATATCTGCTACTCAAATGGATTCATGGGACCTACTTCTACAACTCCAACGAAATCTTTTTACTTCACAATTCTAAGAAAATGAAAATTAAAACATGGGCTGCTATGTCATCCAATTAATTACTAAATATACACACCTTCAATTCCTCTATCATTCTAATACCAAGCCAAACACCAAATGACCAAATCAAGTAGGGAAAGGAAGAAATATAAACCTACCTTTCATGACCAAACTCGCACATAACAGAAAATTCTTCACAGATAAAAGGGGCAGATGTCCTCTCTGTCACAGATAGTAATGTCTGCTGGAGTGGAACAGGTTCACCATAAACTGATGACTGGTCGTAGCTGATTCGTGTATCACCTAAGTGTACAAGGACAGGAACAAGGCTCAACTTCACAAACAAAGCTGCCTTAGATCCACCATCTTTTGATATATCTAGGGTCAGTTCTTTCACCTCCACAGCAGCTTTGGGTGTCTACAAAATTTAACAACACGTATACTCAAAATTTTAAGCATGAGGCACTCCTTAAAAAACGAGTATTTATAACAAAGAACTTGGAATTTGTTGAGACCTAAAAGCATACAAGTGCCCATCCCTTTCACAAGTCAACCATATCCAGACACAACACAATATAATCACATCAAGAAAACTTCTTCTAGCATTGGCCATCATTTTCCCTGTTTTAACAGTGTTCAGTGTTCAAAAAGATGGAATTCAATCAAGCATGAGTAACATGTATCCCAATCTCACACAGTTGCACTAACACCCGCATATTCATAAAAGAGCGACTGCCTTATTGTATTCCAAAATACACACAGAATATATGAACAAATTAAAATGCCTCTTCTCATCTAACCACATAACCTCCTATGCTCTGATCAATAGACAAAAGTTCAAAACAGTATGTTATAGACTGAATGAAACATTGTGTTGGATCTTAGTCTTTATTCCAATAATTATCTTATATGCAGTACTAATGGCAGTCCATGGTTCTTAGGAACGGAATATTCATTTTTTATTATTGAATGTTGTGTTCCAATCCACACAAAAACTACAAGCTTAAGTTGTTAGAGTGGATACACATTTAGCATATTAAATATTATCAAGTCCACTCATGAGTGGGCCAGATTTTTTCTGAGTCATACATACTGAAATACTTTGATAACAGGTAGTGCATGGAATTTGTCAAGTATGCATAAATATATTCAATTAACGCTGAAGGAATAAAAACAGCTGCACCCAGCCAGGCTTACTCTGATAGCTAACTCAGTCACAGAAACTGACAAAAATCTTGCCATATTAGCCACAACCATCCACTTTCCTCTTCCTGACTTGCGGGTTCTCTGAGATGACCGAGACCTTGTTTTTTGAGAGGGCCGAGAGCTTTTGCTTGAATTCCTCATAACAATTTCCAAATCACTTATTAGCACCTGCAATTTTGGATCCCTGGATAAAAAGCCAACCCCAAGTTTAACTAATGATTTCCGGAGACTTAATCTGATTTCACCAATGGAAATGCTCTCAACAGCACCCTGCAAATGATTGGTCATTATAGAAAGAAAAATTTTGAGTATAGCAAAACAAAAAATGAACTCAGATCCCTCAAGATAATGAAGAGACTAAAAATGAAAAGACAAGTTCCATTGAGTGGAAAACTCATTTTGCATAAATAATAGTACTACATTAGAAACTAATTAATGCACGCTGTGAAGAATAGATAAAGCCTAAAAGGAATTAAAGGATAACCTTTTTAAATTTCACCACAACATCTCTCAAACATTTCCATCCAGCAACACGAAATCCAACAGATGCTCCCAGAACTCGGCTCAAAATCCAAGCTATTAACCCAGAAGCAAATCTGAAACAAAATCCAGAATAAATGATACAAAATAAAGATTCAAAATGGATCATGACAACAAATATACAACATTACAACCAAATCAAGAAATAGGCCTAACTTAATAAGTTTATCAAACAATAAAATGAACTAACAGCATTCAAAATCAGGAATTCAACAAAGAAAAGGGAAACAAATAGAATGTGAAACCATTATCGAAGCTCTAAAGTTTACTTAACTTAACTACACTAGCAACTCACTAAAGACATCTAAAATTCTTAATTCTGACAGTAAGATTGCAGCAACAACAGTGAGGAGGCAATACCTTTTTTATTATAAAGTTAAGAAAATGAAATGAAAATCATAGCTTTCAAAAACAAGAGTACTTATAAAAAAAGATAGTGAGCACAATCTAACAACATTAAGCTTGCCAATTTCTCTAAACATCAGAGAGTGGCAATGACCTTAGGTCTTTGTTTATTCAAAAATACATAGTGACTGGATTAACAATTCCTTCACTATATTTATCCCAAGGGTTGAGATTATATATCCTACCCCCCATCACCCTCTTACAATAATCCCAACTTTCGGTGTTGGATATGGAACTCACCAATTAATACCATTCTTTTAAATAAACCAAAAAATGGGTTATGAAGGATTGATACTTCAACTTTGTTAGAGTATGAGAAACTATGTTTTAGAGTTCTACCTAGGATAGTACTATTTGTCCTACAGTGTTTGAGTCCTAATTATAGTTTGAATATTATCCAATCTTATGCAATCCCTATATAAAGGGTCCTTGTGAGTCATTCTTATGTGCAAGAAAATTTATAAATAATATATCCTATCAAACTCCTAATTCCATGAACCAGAGAAGCACTCATCATTTTACATTTTCTGTTTCCCAGAAAACAGGTATATTTTTCCACTACTAAACAAGCCCTAACGTATTTTTTGATAAATATGAACAAACCCCGAAGTATTTCTAAATTGAGCTTAGGAAGGTTGCATAAACTCAAATTGGGAATAGTAGAAGTATCAATAACTGCTTTATTACTTTAGTTTCCTGCTAATATAATAATCCTAGAGACATTTTTTCTTTATATTGTTTTTTCTTGGTACTAGAGAAACAAAGACACCAAGACTAAGCAAAAGAGATTAATCCCATGGAGTCACTAAGAAGAAACTTGAGAATGCTGTCCGGAGGATCGTCCGAGATACTAGTTGCCCACTTGCCCCAAGTTAGCAAGATGGCCAGCCCAACAATTATCCTCCTAGAGATTGTAGGATTCCCTAGTTTCAGTATCATTTGTCCCCATAAAATAGTTCAGTTTTCATAGCTTTGGTCTTGGTTTAATCTTCAATAGCTTCTGCTTAGCTAGCAAGTGGTGGCTCTTTGCCACATACTAAGATGACCACCTCATGATTTCCACTGGCAGCCACCACAATGGACAGAGAAAGATGCATACAGCAACTGAGATTGATTGACCTCAAGTTAAAAGAAAACTTATGGCAAAAAAAACTGGTGATTATAGATTTATAGCCACAAATTTATTTGGTAGTTACAGTGTATCAGTGTCCCAATTCAACGTCACCAGAAAAATAAATAAATAAATAAAAGGAGAAGAAACTAGACTGCCTGAAGCCATGAATAAGCCATGCAAATTCAATAACGTGCGATGTTGTTTCAGTTAAAGGAGCTTGGTTCCTTTTAATTAAGGACTCAAGTTTGAATTGTGTGATAGAACACCAAACATTGTGGGAGCTCCCCCCAAATGGTCCAACAACAACTCAACTTTGGATTAGTCAAAACTCAATGTGGCTACTAGAATACTAGATACTAGGGTATCATGGTACCCAAAAAAAAAATCTACAATATAGTGCTTAGTATGCAAGAACTACACCAGAATGAAATCCTGGTTCCATATTTTAATCCCATTCCACTCGTTGGTACAAGGATCAAATCTGAGGGTCTTTCCAGTCCATTCCTAATCCAATTTTGTTCACAGTTTCATTCCACCCAAAAAGGTTGGAAGGCCAATTCCTATATAATGTATATTTGGCCCTTGTTATTCATATTATTTACAACCATAAGTCTAACTCATAGTTCGTCTATTTTTATCATTCATTTCAACCAAAATTCCTTACATTTAATTCGTTCAAAATACTACATTTCATAAACTAGACCAATTTTGTCAAACTAAACTTTTTTTTAATACTATTTTAAAAATTTTCTAAATTTGTTTCTTCCAAGAAACAGTCGTTCTTCTCTGTTTTCCATGTAATTTGACATCTACACCCACTACATATAGATTTTTATTTTTCTTTGTTTATTTTTTCAGAGTGATTTTTTAGTATTTTAACTCTATTTACACTGAAAAAAATACCCCAATGTATAATCCACAAATACTATAGTATACAGTGGCTTCACCCCTATTCCTTTCCATATAATTTTATTCCTATACACCAAACACAACATATTATTTCAATTTGTTTTTACTATAATTGGAAGGAAGGCAAACACATCTTTTTAAAAAGTTTGCAAAATGTTATGAGCATAGTATTAATATGTATGCAACCAAATGACCAATCACTACTTTAGTACAAGTAGTGAGACTGAACAAATAAATAAATAAGAGGGAATGACCATTCACTTTGGTCTAAATGATCAAAATGTCCTTTACCTCTTCCACCATGCCCTTACGGCCTTACCCAACAAAACAAGTTACAAAATTTCAAGTTTAAATAAAGATTCAAGCTTAATGTGATCAATACAAACCATAACTCTGGCCATCTGAACTACTGCACAGACACTAAAGAGATCATCCCCTATAATTTGTTAGCCAGGCCCTGAATAAGTTCTCATTGTAAACAAAGCAAAGCCAGCTCCATCCCAAACACGTTGCTTCCTAGCTCAAATGAAATACACTAGATCAATCCAATCACTATAAATTCTAGCTCTAACCAACCCCAAGCTCAAACAATTTTCCAGATTCTATGCACGCATCAGAGGCACGATCACACCAAAATTTAAAGGAGAAAACAAAAAACAGCAGCAGTGCAGGTGAATAGATGTGGGAATTCTGTTACTTACGTCAAGAGAAGCCATAAGAGGATGGAAAGGAAGAGGAAGCCGAAGAGGAAGTTTGCCGGAGAAGCCGCCATTCCCGGCGGCGAAGGCGTCGATCGTCGTCGAGCGTCCGGGAGAGGAAGTCAATGCGACAGCATTCTGCTGGTGATGATGGTGGAGTGCCCTAGTGATGAGATGAAAATCGCAGAAAAATCATGCGCATAGTTGACTGGGGAGCATCGATAGTGAGTTTGTGGAGGTTTAGTAGCTTTGAGGAAGAGAGAATTTAGGGGAAAATTGCCGAGAGGTGGAGATAAAGAATCGGACGTCGATCTGGAAGGACATGTGTTCTCGAGGATCAAGGCCTGGGCGTGTTACAGTGTACAGAAAGAAGAAGTGAGAGCTTTGGATCGGGTGAGAGTGGATGCATACGCTGATTCGTAGTCGTGCGGTCGAGCTGTCGACCTGTCCACTGTCGTGCGTGCTTCTTCTTTTATATCCCCCGCCAGCATATGATACGTCTGTAAAATCACTTGGTACCGATTTTATTAAAATGAAATTATATATTTGATACACCAATGGCCAATGTTATATATGGTTATGAATCACAATGTATCATGCAGAAAAAAAGTTATATTTTTTAGTACTACCTCATGACTAGTTTCTTAACCTGCTTGAATTTTGTAAGCAATTTATCATTGTAGTCATGTATTTTTATAATTTTCAATATATATATATATATATATATATCAAAATACAATTAACTACAACTACAAAAATAATATTCTAAAATTATTACAAATTATCTTGTAATTTCGATAGAGTCCAACTAAACATATTCTACACTATTGGCTCGGATCCGTCTCTGTTTAAAAAAAAAAAAAAACAATGAGATAATACGTTTTATGTTAAAACTCGGACGAATCAAACTATGAGTCTTTTTTTGGCTTGACTAAACTAAAATCCACTATTACTATTGAATTATACATATTCTAACCTAGTGTACTTAATACTATTGAAATACGAATTAAATATATGAAAGAGTAATGAGATTAAGAAGCTAACTAAGTGATAAGGTTTGGAAGTCCACTAACGTCAAAGGTATGACTATATGAGGTTAGGAAGCTCTGGTTGGCATGGGCGAGTTGGGGGTTGGGGGTTTGGGGGTGGGGGGAGGGTGGGAAGCCCTTCCCCTACATTAGATAAAGTGTTATATATGTATAGTTGTATACTAAGTACCAATGAGACATAATGATAGTAAATATCAATATAATTTACATGACATCTATTGATTTGACACTCACACCCGTCACAACATATGTAAGTTATTGAGGTGATGACGGAGTTCACCTATCTAACTATGATGGTCAACAAGTCTACTAATACGGAGGTCAGTAAGTTCATATACATTAAGGTTAATAAGTCTAATGATACGGAGGATCAACAAGTAGACATGCAAATTTTTCGGGTCGAACAAAAATAAATTTGGATCGTATCTATAATGACACCTATATGACACATTAAAAACCGTGTAAAATGTGAACTGATATTGATACTCTTAAAAAAATACACATGTAAATTATTGTAATAGATGGTATAATGAGAATGGACCATGTAGACCGACTCAAGAAAGTAAGTTAAGTAAGTAATCAATGAAAACCAAAAAATACACAAATTAGAAGTCCAGATAATAATTTCCTTAAAATTCCAGGTTTACATTCCCAAATCTCAATACATATTGGGTTGCACAATTGGGCATGGATCCCAACCCGGATAGATGAAATAACCGAGCCGAGCCCGCGGGGCTAGGGTTTTAGAAGGGGTTTTCTGCGTTTTCGTACACTAGTCCAAGCTCATCTCTACAACCCTAAATTTATGCGGGAGAACGCCGGGAAGATCAGACAAACAAAGAGCAATACCCAGCTGATAAAGGCTGTGGGATAGGCGTTAGGGTGTATCCCAGCGTTTTCGGGGGAAAAGGAATTGAGGGATCAAGCTAAAACAGAGCAAGACGCGCACCTATTCAGCATAAGAGGAAGGAGGAGCTAGCTGCATAAAAGATACAAGGGTAAAGACATTGCCTCAACTTCTCACAATTCGTCGATTCCATAAAATAAAAAACTATAATGACCGAGGCTAAGACAACATCGGACATGGACGAAAGAATTAGCAGGCAAGTTTATTTTTTTGTTTCATATTTTAACTGTTTCAGAATCCAATTTAATTGGATTTTTTTTCTCTGGAAAAAGTTAAAAGATATACTTATTCTACATAGCTTATGTTCTGAGTGTGCTTTTTTAATGTCTGGCTGAATGATTCAGACAAGCTCCTCAGCTGATTGGGGTTCTGAAGGAAATGAAAGAAGGTTTGGATACAGTGAGGTCCAAGGTGCAGGCTTTGACTACAAAGGTATTGAGCTTTTGTTTGTCTCAAATCAGTTTTCAATCGTTGGTTATCATACTTTTCTTTACTGATTGTTGTCAATGGCAACAGATGTTGCTAATTGCTGGATAAAAAGAGCTGATATTTACTTTGCTCAGTGGATGGGCTATTTTTTCGTTATTGCACAATTAACTTTCGTGTATGGTTTTCAGAAAATTACTGGATCCAACCTAATAGGAATATAGGATATTAGTTATGCTTTGTGAGGAAAGAATGTTGGCAAAATAGAGAAGTAGGAGGTCGGTTTCATTTTTTATAAAGTTTGATATTAATTTCTTCCTTGTGAAAATAGGGCTAAAGAAAATGCAAAGCTTATATTAATATACCCCTTTCTGTATGTTGAACTTCTGCATTTCTTTTGGTAGGTGAAAGCGAATCAGTTTCCCACTGCAGATGGGATAAGTTATCTTGAAGCCAAACATCTTTTACTTCTGAACTATTGTCAGTCACTGGTCTATTATTTGCTACGCAAGGCCAAAGGGCTTTCGATTGATGGACATCCAGTTGTTCAGAGTCTAGTAGAGATAAGACTTTTTCTGGAGAAGGTATTATAAATGACCCCAAGTTATTGTTAAGTCTTGGCTTGCACCATTTATCTTTCTTCAATTTTATGTTGCCCATCTAAGTTGGAGAGGAGAAAATGACTTGGAGAAACATAATGGAGAGACCCCCCCCCCCCAATCCCTCACTCACACCCCATTTTCTCCAATTTATTATTGGTTGTTAAGTGGGTAAAGAAGTAAAGTCTGTTGAAGGTATAGGGGAGGGTGTGATAAGGCAAGATAAAGATTGACGCAGGAAACTTATTCTGAACCATTTGGAATCACCCTTAAAAGTAAACCATCCTAAAGAAGAAATGGATTTTCTCCCCTAGTCCCCTAGAAGGATGTATTTTTTTTTTAATTTTTTTTTTTGGTTTTGTTTTGTTTTTGTTGCTTTTACTGAAGTTTTTCTGTTTTCTTTTCAACTCCTTGCTTTGTGCAGATGCGTCCAATTGATAAGAAGATGCAATATCAAATTCAGAAACTCACTAGAGTAACTGAAAGCTTATCTGAGAAATCTGTTTTGACTGAAAAGGGATCAGATACAACTCAGAAAGAGGACCTGTTGAAATATCGTCCAAATCCTGATATGCTCACTAGCAAAACAACACCAGAGGTGAGTAACTTACATAAAAGAATAAGTGATAGTGTTGTTTTATTATATGTTTTTTCTTCCTTCTTTTCATAAATGGGTTCAATTGGTCGACAAATATATGATTAATGGCACAAAAGTTGCGCTAATGTGAACTTTCCCTTTAAATAAGGGGAGCAAAATAAGTGATTCTGATTCTCAATATCTGGCATTTGCAGGACTCTACTGGTGTCTATCGACCACCAAAACTTGCGCCTGCTATCATGAATGAAGATAAGACGTCAAGACAGGAGAGAAATGCTTTGAGGAAGGAGCAAGAGATGCTTCGACAGGCTAAACAAAGCACATATATGAAAGAGTTGATAGATGATATTGAGGGAAGACCCGAAGAGGTGTGTGACCATTTGGTTCATCTCTGCTATTTATTACTCCATATCTCATTTTTGGATGGCCTCGTGTTTTTGACTATATCTAATCATAAAATGTGCAGTGGAGAGAGGCGGTTGGAACTGAGAGTAGAGAACTTAAACGGTACATGGCTAAGATGGAAAAACGTGCACAACAAGAAGAGGAGCAATTCTCTCGTGCTCCTCTCACGAAATTGGAGAAAAAGAAAATGAAACATCTAAAGAAGTCACGAAATGGGTAAGCCAAATTAAATTATGCTGTCTGATTGGTCTTTGATCATTCATGGATTATACCATCTGGTTGATCTTTAGTCTTCACAGATTTTTGGCCTGTTAATTTCAAAATTGCTTATGCATGTGGTTCATATTTGATATTTATCGACTTATAATCTGGTTTACCAATGGATTTCTGGTTGTGACAGGTTGCTTGGCCTGACTGAAAGTTTCTATGATGAGATTAAGACTTTACCTTTTGAAGAAGGTGTTTCCGATCATAAGGACTTGGGAAGTAATGGTACTGTTGAAAGAAAGCAGAAGAAACGTAAGGTAATTGTTCAGAAATGATATTTGTTTATATTGCTTAATTGTTGACTCATTTCCTTCAAATTTACTTTATGGCCGGACACTATAGACTGATTAGCTTAACTGCAATCCATATGAATTCACGTGATTTAAGAAAAATATTTTGTTTTGAGGATTCCTTGAAATATTTTGACTTTTGGGGTTTGTTTTATGGATTGTCCTCCATCTTGTCTTCTGTTTCCCCAATCATCCATACACAAGTCAGCAGCTTTTCTTAGTCCTCTTTATTAAAGTTTTCGCGCTCTCTTATTTCTCTGTATCAGATGACTGTTAAATATGCTCCCCTACACTCACCTCCTTGTTTTGACACTTAATGCCCACTTGCAGAGAAGGAACTAACCAGCTCGAAGATACTGGACCAACAGATTTCACTTGAGGAATGGCTAAATGTCTCTTCAAATAGTTTATCTAGCAGGAATTGCCTTTTTTTCCTCCATAAATGTTTGTTACTATTAAAAATGTATTCTACAAGGCAAGAAAATTTAGCACATTACCTTGAGAAATTTTGGATAAATAAAGAGTAGTGGGTGTTTTACAACAGGTATCTCAATCCTGCCTGTAGCCTGGAAATATAGCTCAAGTAGTGAATTCCTTGCTCTCCCTCTCTTAGATCAATTGTCTACATTACCCAAAACATAAATACGAAGTTTTTGAAACATTTTTATCATTCAGTCTTCATGGAGCAGTTTCTTTCATCATCCACTCTTCACTGTGAGAGCAGTTTCGAGTCGCACGCTACAATCTTAACGCGACTAACATTCTCCTGGATTTCCTCGCTCTTGAATATAGCATCTTGTAAGATGAAAGTCCATACATTGTCACAGAATCTATAAGTGTGAAGATGACCCTGCAGCAAATATTTGGAAATTTCATAACATCAGAGGTGCATCTGGAAAAATTATACTACTGATGATGACTATTGGGAATTCAACCATCACATCGAAGGCTAACTATGTTAAGAGAATTCTGTTAGTCATTTTTTGTTTAATACCAAAATGAGGTTAAATTGCAAAATCATGTGTTCCAAATTGCCAACAAAACTGGAAACACACATCAGTATGGTCAAGGGTTTTGATGCAATAACTACCAACAAGCACGTAGCAAATCTAATAGTGATAATATCAAATGTTAATTCCAAGTAATAACGAGGCAGAGACAACTCAAAAGATGCAGTGCTTGTTTTCTACTTGATAGACAGACAACTGCACAATATAATGCAAATCACAAGATGGTAATGGAATGATAAGACAACACTCTGGGGCTCACAAGTAGTAAAGAAGATCCTAGTCCTAGCAGTATCAATGTTTGGTGGAAACATTAACTATACAAAGGACTGAGAAACTAAAAGATGATCACAAGAGGCCAAGCAAGAAAATTTATAGCCTAGATATTGGTGGAAGCCTACACCAATCATTGAGAGAGGACTGAAAGCAACCTGTACTCATCATTTTAGAAACTAGCAGGATCAAGTTGGTGTTGGTGGAAAAGTTGAAGTTTTGGACTTGACTCTACTCCCTTTACAAATAAAGGGCAATCCACTATTTTATTAGACTATAATAATTTGTCCATATATACTAGATCAATGATGCAACAAAAATCAGGTGCATGTACTGTTTTAGTAGTCATATATCATCAAATACTTTTTTTTTAAAAAAAAAATCACTAAATTAGTGCATAAATGCATAATGCAAGTAATATCCACATGGGAAATAACCGAAGAGATCCCTTCTGTAAAACTATATTTCTGTAAGAAAATAAAATCATGGTGTTCATGTATAGTATTTAGCATCCCTATCGCCAGATTGGCATTATCTATTACACTTTCACATTACTATCTTGAATATAATTCATACCTGCAATGCCTCCTAATCTCTTATGCTCTAATATTTTCGCAACAAAATGGAACCACAATGCCATTCAAATCAACCTACTAAAGTCAGCATTTTAAAACATTATGTTTGGACATTTTTGGTCATTTCATCAGGTATTTGAAATTTGGACTATTAGCAGAATAAATGAGTAAACCTTGCTTAAATAGTATGGAGCAGTAATATAATAATATGCAATCAGCAAATCAAACAATGGTCTAAACCTACAAGAAGAATACCTTAATTGAAACCTTGCTCTTCACTTGAGACTCCAGAGCTTCAGTCATGGACTGCAAACCAGATAAAATGTGAAACAAGTCTAACAAAAGAATCAAAACTATTTATTTATTCATGAAAACACACAAAAACATACAATGCCATAAAGAACACAGATTTACAGTTAAAAAAACTCAGCTTCACCGCTTGTAAGCACAGAATATTCTCAAAAAAATTATATATATGCACGATAAGACACAAACTTATGAACACAATTACACAAATAACAATAGACCTTGTCGAACTGAACGAGGACTTGGATGGCGAGTTCCGGGCTGAGGATACCATTGGAGACCATCTCGTCGAGCGTCTCCGTCAGGCACATCCCAATCGTCGATCTCCGATAAAGCTCGAAGGTTGCCATTCCTATTCCTTCACAAGATCTGCATGAAAATTGTTATTGAGCAACAGAAAATGATCAAAATCAAAGAAAGCGTTGATTCAGATTTGGAACTTCAACGGCAAAATTAAAGGCCAAATTGAATTTGAAGATGAATCAATATAGAATCAGGGGAGTACTGGAAATTACGATTGAAGTTTTGGGAGTCAGAATGGTCAGGCTGTTGGAAGCTGAAGAGAGAGACAGTGCTGTCTGAAGAGAGGGAGGAGAATTGGGGCTTTTATACCCTAGCTTTTGTAGCTCAGTGCTTATATAGGCGTGCGGTGCATCGAAGGGGATGGAAAGACGCAATTGCCCTCCGATTCATATTTTATCTTCTTTTTGGGAATAATATTAGAAACTAATTTATTTTTTTTCCCCCACATATTATAACATCCCCAATTGTTTGGGTTTTTACCATTTTTTTTCCAGTCCAGTAAGAAAAGAGAGGAATGAGAGAAAAAGGGAAAAAAAAAAGTGTTAGGGAAAATATTTTAAGATGAAGGCTTTTTTGTCTTTACTTGTTGTCTCACATTTGTTTTCAACTTTCATTTTCTTCCTTTATAAAGTTCAACACTTCTTAAGGATTTGAAGAGTTATATAGATGAAATAAAGGGGAATAGTACTCGCTGTTGTCTCCCGCCTACTCGGCTCGATTTACGTGTTCACATTCTGCATCAAAATGCTTTAAATCAATCATAGGCTCGATTTACAGCAAACGCTTGCTAAGGAACTATTTTTATAGGGACGAATTCTATAATTATTGTATAATTGAAGGATGAAAAGTACAAATTTTTTAATGTATATAAATAATACTTATTTGTTACTCTTATGGATTCACTATTTAATTTATTGAGGAGGCCCCTCTAATCTAATATAATCATACATTAACCCCTGGAATGGAGAGCTTGCATTTGACTGTGTCAAATAAATGGTATTTTCTCCTTGCACCAATACACTGCTACCCAACTCCAAATTGAAGAGCCAATAAAGGCCATGAATTCCATGCCTTGCAATTGCATTGTCCTTCCCTATTATTCCACTTGAAAATAGAGCATCTTTGGTACTCGGATCGTTTAGTCGAACCTAAAAAATGTTTCATGTTAAATGGAAAATTATAACATCAAAATAGTTTAATAAATACTTATGATATCACAATCAAATAAATCTAATTAAACACTTCATAATATGTTAGTATAAAATAATAATTAATCACTTAATAAGATTTTATAAAGTGTCAATTTGTATCGGGTACAATCATGTATGATTGTTTGTTATTTAGTTTGTATCATGTATGGTTAATATACTTTGTCTTCATAGTATTTAGTCTACATACCCAGTAGTTGTACGTGATACAAATTGACATCTAACAAATTTTCATTAGTTAATAAATAGAGACAATTTTTGGGTAAGTTAAATATTTACGTACTTCTAAATTGGCTTGAGCTGATGAGGCAAGTGCCAACCTTAATGTGTAGCTTCCATCTCGAGGGATGCTTTCAAGCTTGAACTTGATTTGCCATGTTGTGGCTTGATAGGTTGTGTCGTCCTTTTTTCTATTGATGTCAAAATAAATTAGTAATTATGACTATACACTTAAAAAAAAATAGATTTATAGTCTAATGAAGTTCAAATTTAGTGAAATAATGAACTTATGTACCTAGTAACTTGAGCGTAGAACCAATCTTTGGTATAATCACTCTGACCAACTGTGTAGACTAAATCATCATCAGGATATAACTCTGCGTATCTCTCCCATAATCCATATTGCCTAAACCTGACCATTAATCGACACATCAATACTATTGCAATTTGGTCCATCACTTTGATTAAATAATTACTCCATGGTTTATTTTATGCATTCTGTTAACAAATATTGATTTGACTTTTATTTTATTTTATGCATTATTTGGTTTTATTAACGATGAATGATTCAATTTATAATAAGAAAAGACCAAGTTTTAATAATGAAGAAGCTAGCACAAGATTGAACCTGTCTGGATGATTAACGAAGAGCTTGTTGATGTAGTTTGGATTTGGGTCAGGAATGTAAAACTCGCGTGCAGAACGATCAGGGATGCCTATTTCCCATAATGTCGGCCCATTTCTTGGCGGTTCAAAAACAAGATTGTTCATTTCAATATTACATCCTGATTCAAAATTAAAGATCGATTTTCATAATATGGTTAATCAATTTACCAATACTAATAAATATCATCAATTGTGACACTTGTCACGTGCAATGCCATATTATTCCATACAATATTTTTAAAAAAATTGGTCAAAATAATATATATATATATATATATATATATATATATATATATATATATATATATATATTTTCTGATCTAGAGAGAATACAACCTGTGGTTATTGTGATTTTTGATTCATTCTTATAATCTCCAATAAATCCTGGGATCCATGCATACAGATGGTAGTCTCCAGTACGTATATTGGTGATCAAGAAATAGCCTCCCTCATCTGCTCTCGTCCAGAATTGATAATCCTGATAATAATAAATAAATAAACGAACAAAAAATTATTATTTTTTGAGTGATTAGGAAAACCAGGCCAGGCCACAATCACTATATGAGAGTGTGCGTTCATTAAACTCCGACCTTGTGTAATAGCTTATAAATCATACAGGAGAGTAAATTGCATTATGAAAACTTCGCGCAACAGATTTGACCAAGAATGCAAAAATCAAATTCGTGACATTCTATTATTCTAAGACGAAATTCATGTTTCGCCCACTCGTCAACCCCTCCGGCCCTTCCCCCTTTTTTGAATGATAAAAATATATACAATCCCACTCACCTATAACCATCCGTAAATCATATAAAAAATAATAATAAACTACACTAAAAAGACCCTAAATTCACCTTGCATTCTCTTTGCCACGATCCAGCATCCCCTGGCGGAGCCAAACCAACATATGCACCACTAGCTGGCATACTATCGCTATTAATATATCTGCAAAAAATATATATATATATATTAACCTTTTTAAATTAAAAAAAAAAAAAACTATATCTGGTAAAATTAAATAGAAAAATTTTAATTACTATATACCTGTCGAGGACTAACAATCTGCCACTAAGACTACCACGTTGAGACGACGACTGAAAATCTTCAGACGCCGGAAAGCTATAAGGCCAGCTCTGAATTTCTACAAGGGACTGAAATTAACAATTATTAGATTAGTAATTTAATTTAATTTAATATTTTTCTTTTGTAAATTTTACAATTAAAATTATTGTGACCATACAAATTAGATAATATATTCTATTTCAATCCAAATGTTAAGCTAATGGTAAACCTAGGTGCACACGCATATATACATAAATTATTAATTATTTTTTCAAAGTCGCGAGACTAATTAATCTACCCACATATCGATCGAACCCATCGCATATGATTTATCTCTCTTAATGATTTGTAAATTATTGTACATGACAGAATTTATTTAATACACACTTTTCGATAGTAACTGTGATTTTTTTTTTTTTTATCACCAAAAAATAAAAATTGAATAAAGACAATTAAAGTTGTAGGCAACGGGCAACCTGTGTTTTGGCATCTCCCCATAAGCGGAAAGGGTCTTCTCCTTGTACCACAGAATTAAGATATATAAAAACAGGTCCAAAAACTTTCTTCCATGGTTCACCTTGCTCAAATTTTGGCACTAGATCTTCTCCAGCATAATGGGCACTAAGAAACACCTGAAAATAATAAAATGTTTCTTAATATATATACATACAAATTATTAGTTAATAACATGTAGGAATTAGTTCTGAAGTATATACCGCAAGGTTAGTTGGACCAACATGAGAAGTGAGATTTTGTTTAAGCGGTCCACCAGATCGAAATTCATCACTAGGTGTAATCTGCCAAAATCCAAGCGGTGGTTCCATACATATCCATCCATGTACCTTGTGGTCTTTGTCTTCGCACGAGTATTGATATTTATCATCAACCTAATCAACCATAACAAATCTAAGGTTTTTTTTTTTTTTTTTTTTTTTTTTTTTTTTTTTTTTTTTTTTTTCTTTTTTGTGTTATGCACATGCACACCATCTATATATATACATGAATGGTATATATTATATATACCTCCCCTTTAAATTCTGGCTCAATGGGATCCACCAGTAGGACTGCCTCCGGGTAAGCCAACGGTTGTCCTCTTCCTGGTAACCGGTCATCCGGTAAGGGCATGAATCTTTGCCTGTTATCCGCCATTGCCATATAGTGAAACCTTTGTGTGTGTGTGTGTGTTTTGGATATAGTCAAGTTAAGTAAGAGGAAGAGATAATTGAATACAATAATCAAAAGGATAGATGATTGAGATGGAACGTGGTTTTACTTGTCTTTTCTGAGCTTAAATGCAATTCTGGTCTCATCAAGGTTGAAACCTGGCCATCCATCCAAACGTTCGTAGATTGCATACGAATAAAAACCCGATGATCCACTTAGCATGACAAACCTAAAAACCCCATCAATAATAATTAATTAATAATTAGCACTAGTTTAATTAATATTATATTAATTAATTAATTAATTAATTAAACATAACAAAAACCTCTTGTCTACGTTAAGTGGAGCATGTTTTCCCTCCTGGGACACATCCCATGTTGTTAAGAAAGAAACCTCTATTTGCTCCTCCGTTTGCATTATAACTTCATAATTGATGCCCGTGATCCTATGTTATCGTATTTAATAAAGATTTTATCGAGTTAATAAAGTTTAAGAATTTTTTTTTTTTATTTTTGAAAGGAAGTTTAAGAACTTTAAAATCTAAAACGGTTTTTGTATAACATGAACAAATTAAGGTATACCTTTCAAATGTTCCGGTTGTTCCTGTGCTTCCTGCTGGACTCCAAACAACATCCCAGTATCTAGATCAAATCAGATGATATTAACATTAACACTGACAATCTAATCTACATAATAATTAATCTATATTTTTCGAATTGAAATTAATTAATCATAATTAGCCATTTAGCCTAGAAATTAAGAAATTCATTAGTACAGTGCATGTATATATGCATGGTATAGTACCCTCTGTTAGTTTCTTCATTAGCTATTTCAAGCAAATTGTTGACTCCATTGTAACATATTCCGGTAACCATACCGTCTGGTACTGAAAGTGTCACTTGGAGGATGCCATTATCCATCACCACCTGAAATTAATTAATAATTAATAATGATTCCCTGACCGGTTGAGACTTGAGATGAAATGTGGATTTCAATCAAACGATAATATATAGTAGCAGGATTTCTTTCGTCATCTTCCGATAATGACCATAAGTTTTCCTCGTCACCAGAAAAAGAAAAAAAAAAGTTATAGGTGTAATATTATTACATGATTTTGGTCTTGGGCATACAATTTTGTCCCGAAGAGCGACATTAATCTTTAGTTATCTTAGCTTGTCGTTGTTGAATGGTTGAATAAAATTCTGAAAACAAAAATAATTTCTCCTTTAGACATCAAATAGGCATATAGAATTGAATATAATACTTACCAAAAACTACAATTAAGCAATTTAATTACGAAAATGAAAATTTTACATGAAACAATATATACTTTCTCTTACCTCTTTGTAGCTTATAAAGCCGAAATATAATGCATAAAATCCTTGGCCTACCAATATGCATATATGTAAGCTATATGTCTTGAACTCGAAACAAAGAAATTAAAGCACCAATTTTATATATTTTTGGGTGGGGTTAGTCTTTACTTAATCGTCACCGCTGGTTTGGTTCAGTGGATATTAGCTTGTAAGAGTCGCCAAGTAGATGTCAAAGACAACTCTTTGACTTGAAACACTATTTACTCCATCCCTTTGATTTACATTTTACAGGAAAGCCAATAATTGAACAACTTAAATTAAAAAGGTTAAATTAAATCAGCTTAGTTGGCGTGAGCGATCATGCTCATGCACTCTTGTTTTTTAAGAAAGGTCGAGAGTTTGAACACCCTTTTGTATGGAAAAATCAATCTAACCAGCACTTTGCCCATTAATTGGACCGGCGCATTGCAAACGGAGATTACCATGAGTATGGTACATGCTTAAAGGAGTCTCTTACAATTAGGGTCTGCTCAGGACAACTCGTGATGTAATTCACCCAAATTGAGAAGCATGAAGCGTATAATTTTGAATAATGAGAAAGTTCACCATTCTATCTGAATGTGTATATATATTGTGTGAGACAACGCTATGAAAATCATACGCGACATGTTTGCTGAGAAAGTATTGACAAGAATTGAACTCGTGACTTTAATTTATATACAAGAGTTATACTTCACTACCCTTTTGGATGTTTTTTTTTTTTCATGATTCTATAAAAGATAAAATTCCAACAAAATAAAAAAAAAAATTGGAAGAAAAGAGAGAAGATATTTTATTTCATATATTTAATTTAACATTACATTGATGATTACAAAAAGGAATGAAGCTCAGATCACATCATTTAGGCATAGTAGGAGGAGCTTCTAAGCGAATATAGTCATACATAATTCCTTGAAATGGACTCTGATTCCTGGGCTGAGTCAAGTAAATGACATTATTATCCCCCTCAACAAGCAGACTCCCCTGTATATCCACATTGTACAGCCAGTATAGCCCATGTATTCCATGCCTAGCAATTGAGTTATCCCTCCCTATCAATCCACTGCTAAATACTGGCTTGTTTGAGCTTGGATCATTAACCCTAACCTGCAACCCAATCTTGGACCATCAGTTTGTCACTATATATACTAGCTTTTTTGTGCGTGAATCATATTAATAAAAATAAAAATATTGTGAACCTTAATTTTATTATCGCATATACGTCTTTTACATGTACAAGTTAACTTGAAAAACAATCATTCTTAAATAGTTACCTGTAGTTCAGCGAAAGTTGATGAGGCAATTGCCACACGCAATTTGTATACGCCATCATGGTTGACATTATCGAGTTTAAATTTGATTTGCCATGTAGTTCCCTGATATGTTTTGTCATCTTTTTTTCTGAAAATAAAAAATCAACTAAATGTTAGGTGGCTTGCACGGTTAAGGGTATAAAGTTACTAGAGCAAACAAAATGTATGGTAAGGGTATAAAGTTATGTTCATTGGACCTGCATACCTTGTGACTTGAGCGTAAAACCAATCTTTTGTATAATCGCTCTCACCTACAGTGAACACTAGGTCCCCGTCCGGATACAATTCTGAGTATCGTTCCCATAATCCGTATTGTCTAAACCTACAAAAACATAAAAACAAACTTGTTATTAATTTATTTTGTTGACTTTGTAACCACAAGGATCTAAGTTCGTCAGAGCAGTCTATTAGCCTCATTGATTTAAGACACTCAGTTATGGACAACAAGACGGCTAACCTGTCAGGGTGGTTAACATAGAGCTTGTTTATATACTTGGGGTTTGGATCAGGAGCGTAGAATTCAGCAGCAGTGCGATCAGGAACGCCGATCTCCCACAGTGTGGGCCCTGCCCTCGGAGGCTCATAAACCATGTCACCCATATCAATAATACCGCCTGAAGTTATGGTTATGGCGGCTTCGTTTCGATAATCTCCGATGAATCCAGGGACCCAAGCATACATATTATAGTCGCCGGGGCGTATATTGTTGATGGAGAAGTAGCCATCCTCATCTGCAGTGCTCCAAAATTGATAGTCCTAGTGGATCGGAAGAAAAAAATGTTATTATTATTTAACTTTAATTACACATACATGTCTTATTAGGCTTGATTTACCTTGCATTCTCTTTGCCAAGATCCAGCATCCCCAGGTGGAGCCAACCCCACATACGCACCATTAGCCGGAATAAGATCATCGGATATGTACCTTTTGAAGGCAATTTCAGAACTTCAGACTTCAAATCTTTTAACACTTTCTTGGATATACAGTGTGGCAAAATACTTGTTAAGCCCAAAAGGGTAAGAAATTAAACCATGCCAACATTGTTCCAATGGAAGCATGCGTACCATCTCAACTAAAATTCTAATATGATATTTGGATTACAGTTACACATACATTATATGTTCACACACTCCTCATGTGTGCTAGCAGATTACTTTTGATGGGTTTCAAGCGACACATGAGCCAATTTAAAGATATGTACTGTATCTCAAAAGTTTAAGTTGATAGTTGAATTGCACATTTATATTTATATATTATACGCTCAAGTGCTCAACAATTCTTACTTGTCGTTGATTAATAGTCTGCCACTGACATTTCCACGCTTGTCTGCTGATGGGAAATCCTCTGATGCTGGAAAGCTGTACGGCCAGCTTTGGACTTCAATCAGCATCTGCAGATAAACATTATATTATAGTACTCTTGTTGGAATTTTAACATGTATTATACATTAGATTTGTCTGTCAGACAACATTTTCATCTGCTAAATTACCTGCTGTTTGGCGTCGTCCCATAACGTGAGTGCATCTTCAGCTTCCATTGCAGAGTTGAGGTAGATGAAAACAGGGCCAAAAACTTTCTTCCAGGCCTGGCCTTGGGCGAATTTCGGTGATAGCTCATCGCCGGTGTAATGAGCGCTAAGAAACATCTGACAAAATGATCATTATATTCTTTTAACACTGTTTGATATGTTGAGTAAACCTTAATTAAGATAGCATTACTAGTGCAGAGCTGATGATGATATATGTTCTTGACAAACATTATGTGTAACTATGGGTGGATCCTTATTCCTTAGAGTAGAGGCAACTTACTGCCAAGGTCGTAGGGCCCACGTGCGAAGTGAGATTTTGTTTCAGGGGTCCACCAGTTCGGAACTCATTACTGGGCGTGATTTGCCAAAAACCTACTGGAGGATTAGTTGATATCCATCCGTGGACTTTGTTATCCTTGTTATCACATGAATATTGGTACTTGTCATCAACCTGCAGTTAAAGTGTGTCATTCAAAACGCAAAGAAAAAGACAGAACAATAATGGAATTCAATGCATTTAGGGCAGAAACAGTCAGAACCACACAACAGAGCCATAATGCACATGAGCCAAATCAGCACTAAAAAGCTGAAATCAAAAGCTATAACTAGTAGCGAAGGCACAACTTATTTTTCTACTTATAAACCTCCATTCGAGACAGGCTGGGTGCTGAACTTGGCCTTTAGCAGCCTCCGCCCAACAATCCCAGCCACCGGATACTAGACATGAGTACATAACCCCTTTACAGAAACAATACCTCTCCTTTAAGTTCAGGCTCAACAGGGTTGACAAGTAGGACTGCTTCCGGGTAGGCAAGGGCCTGGCCTCTCCCTGTTGATCTGTCATCCGGCAATGGCATGAATCTTTGCCTATTGTCAGCCATAGCCATGTAGTGAAACCTATAACATTCAATAACCATTAGTCCATTATACATATAAACTCATTTCTGCTAGCAATCTTTGAATTAAGCCTGACAAAATGGAAATAAACTGCCAAACATGACACCTAGCTTATATCGACTTACTTGTCTTTCCTGAGCTTGAATGCAATCCTGGTTTCCCCAAGGCTAAATGCAGGCCACTCTGGCGAACCGACGTGCTCATAAATGGCATAGGAGTAGAAACCAGAAGCCCCGCGAAGCAAAATAAACCTTTTATCTATGTTCAGTGGCACAAACTTTCCCTGCAGGGAGGGATCCCATGGCCTTGAGAATGATACTTCCACCTGTTCTTCTGTTTCCATTATAACACTAAACTTTGTGGCTTTGATCCTACATTGTAATCACACAATTGCAGAAATTAAACCAGTTTTTATGTCTTTGATTAGGTAACAGGCTATAAGGTATCAATGCAAGTTTATTAAAAAAAAAACATACACTTCAAAGATTCCAGATTTCCCAGTGTCTGTGGCATTCCAGACCACATCCCAGTACCTGTAGACATATAAGCAATGTTAATAGTTGCCATATTTCTTGACAGATTGATGTAAAATGCAGACTTTAGAGCTTTACCCTCTGTTAGATTCATCATTGAGGACCTCAAGAAGATTGTCAATATCATTATAGCGTATGCCAGTGACAATCCCCTCTGGATTTGATATTGTGACTTGAACTATGCCATTATCCATCATCACCTGCACCACAACCCCTCATATTACATATTATTGTCAATTTTTGTTTTCTTTAGTGACGAGGGAAACTGCAATCACTACTCTGAGGGTGTGCATTGAGTAAATCCTGCTTTGTGACCTTATCTGCCTAGATTGCCCACTGATCGGCTAAAACTAAGAAGACAAATAGGCCGCCCCGCTGAGAAGACATATTGTCTTTTGATTTGGTGTGCTATATATTTCATTTGACACAAGTAAGAAAATTACTGAATACCGAGTATATATAAATAATAAGTATGCAATTTCACAATTAGCTTAAACTTTTAGTTGAAACGAAAACACATCGCTAACCGATGGTTGAAAATTCTGTCCTTACATGGCGATCTTGTATGTACAACCGGACTCCGATAGGCGACATATCTCCAACACCTGAATCCTCTTCACAACAAAGAATTTGAGCTGAGCTAAGGCTGCAGAGTTTCAACTTTCTATTTTCATGCAAAATTTTGCACTGCTAATTAATAATGAAGATTCTGATTTCAATTCTGAGCTGAAACTTGTGCCTTAAATAGTAGTATTGCCACCCTGTAAGCACACAGAAATGGCTGCTACACTGTTGCAGTATATATATATATTGAGAGTTGGATTGCTTGGAGAGACAGCAATTGTTTATGCTCATGGCTTTAGCTTTACTAATAATCTCTTTGCTTTCTTTCAAGTGCTGTTTGGTGCATTGGATGTATCTTGAAAGTAAAGTGGCATAGACAAAATTAATCTTGCAGTATAGTATTCATAAACATTTTTGTTGAATAATGCAATTTAAAAGGACCAAAATGTATTCACATTCACTGATTCACATCATTCACATTACAAATGAAGATATTGTTTGAGTATGACCAAAATGTATTCACATTACAAATGAAGATATTGTTTGAGTATTTTGATGATGATGGCAAATTGTTCTAATGGTGAAAAATATGCTTAATATGTAACATTGAACACAATTATATTTGTTTTGTCTATTTATGAGAATTTGATGAAATTGAATTGAGAGTTCCTTTAGTGCGTTAGGATTTGAGTTAATTTTTTTTCCCTTCAATCGAGAGTTCTTTTGATTGGTTTGTGATTATTTGGTGAAACTTTTTCTCAATTGAGAGTTATCTACATGGTTAGCTTGTTATCGTTATACTGTGAATCATAATTTATATTGCAAGATAAACTACTGATATACATATTCAATTTTAATATATTGAACATTCATTTTTATTTTACTGCTATCTAAAATGAATTTATTGTACATTAAAAAAGTATACTAAAAATGAATATTTATCCGTAATATATTATTTCAGAAGGGGAGCTATAGTTGACATTATAATATGCTGTTAGCACAACTTTGGCTTATTAGACACATTATCCAATAATAAAACATGTGAAATTACCTTTCTGCCCTTCAAAAACATATATGCAATTGAAGAGGATAAGAAACGAAAGCCGCTCTCAGTCTCTCCTAGCCTCTACCCGCTGTTTCGCCAAACCTCCACCACTGTAAGCGTTCTCTCTCCCTCTCCTTCCTTTCTCTATAGATTTCTCTTTTGCTGAAACCTCTAAATGTTGGAAACAGCCTCATCTCCAAGCCTCTATCTTCGCGTAGCTTCGATTACACGTTGCTTATTTACTTTATAGGTTTTGATGCTTTAAACTGTTAAAAGTGAGGAATATTTTGGTTAAAATGGAGTTAATGGTGCCTATGAATCAAACCTGTGATGGATTTTTCTCCTTTCATTGCATTCATAGTAATTCTAGAAATCACAGTTTTGGGGTTAGTACCGGTATCAGTTCTGCGAGTTTTTTTGTTGGCCGCAAAGCTAGATTGTCAATGGTTTCTGTTGGGGGTGGGGAATTGAGAATGTTTGGAGGGAATGGGAAACCAAGGCGAAAAAAGTTTTTTGCTCTCTCGAGGATTGAGACTATAAGGAGTAATGGTAGGGTTTCTAGGGTGGAGAAAGGCTCATATGGGCAGGGTGAGAATGAGGCTAATGAGTTGATTATGTCTCATAATTTTGAGAGTAATAATAGCCTTAGGAGGCTGGTGAGCAATGGGAAATGGGAGGAAGGGTTTAGGCATCTCGAGACGATGGTTTACCACGGTGAAATCCCGGATATTAATGTCTGCACGAGTTTGATTCGGGGGTTTTGTAGAAATGGGAAGACTAGGAGGGCTACGAGGATAATGGAGATCCTCGAGGAGTCGGGGGCTGGTCCTGATGTTATAACCTACAATATCTTGATCGATGGGTATTGTAAGTCGGGTGAGATTGATAATGCGTTGAGAGTGTTGGACCGGATGAGTGTTTCTCCTGATGTTGTTACGTATAATACTATTCTGCGAACGTTGTGTGAGAGTGGGAAAATGAAACAGGCGATGGAGATTCTTGATTTGCAGTTGAAACGGGAGTGTTATCCCGATGTGTTTACTTATACGATTTTGATTGAAGCGATGTGCAAGGAAAGCGGTGTAGAGCAGGCAATGAAGCTGCTGGATGAAATGAAGAGTAAAGGATGTAAGCCTGATGTTGTAACTTATAATGTCCTAATTGACGGGATTTGCAAGCAGGGAAGGTTGGATGAAGCGGTCGAGTTCATGAACAATTTGCCTTTAAATGGTTGCCAACCTAATGTGATTACGCACAACATAATCTTGCGTAGCATGTGTAGCGCTGACAGGTGGAAGGATGCTGAGAAGCTGTTTGGTGAAATGACTAGAAAAGGCTGTTCTCCCAGCATTGTTACCTTTAATATACTTATCAACTTCTTTTGTCGAAAGGGGCATTTGGGTCGAGCGATTGAATTGTTGCAGAAAATGCCAAAGTATGGTTGCACTCCTAACGCCCTGAGTTACAACCCATTAGTTCATGCTTTCTGCAAGGAGAAAAAGATGGACCGGGCAATTGAATATCTAGAAGTCATGGTTTCCAGGGGTTGTTACCCTAATATTGTGACCTATAATTCATTGCTCTCGGGTCTGTGCAAAGATGGGAAGGTTGATTTTGCAATTGAGATCTTTAACCAGCTTAGTACAAAAGGCTGTTCTCCCGTGCTTATCACTTACAACGTAGTGATAGATGGGCTATCAAAAGTGAGGAAAACAGAACGGGCCATAGAGCTGTTGGATGAGATGAAGAGAAAGGGTCTCCAACCCGATTCATTTACCTACTCTTCACTCGTTTCAGGTCTTTGTAGGGAAGGAAAGGTCGATCAAGCCATTAAGTTGTTTTGTGACTTGGAAACATTGGGCATCAGGCCCGATGCTATCACCTACAATACTATAATGTTGGGACTTTGCAAAGCTCGCCAAACAGACCGAGCAATCGACTTTTTGGTCGATATGGTGTCAAAGGGATGTAAACCAAATGAATATACATTCACTATTCTCATTGAAGGCTTAGCCCATGAAGGGTTTGCAAAGGAGGCTTTGGAATTATTGAGTGAGTTATGTTCAATAGGAGCTGTGGGAAAGAGTTATCCTGAACAGATTTTCATGAAAGATGTAGCTCAAAAGCGACTTGTCACTAAAGTGTGATTGACCCTTTGTTGTGCATTTTGTAGTATACACTCCATATGTATATAAAGTCATTTGCTTTCAATTCTCATCTATGCATATTTTTGTGTTTTTCTGCTTTAACCTTAGCTTGTTATCTTTTATGGCACCTAGAGAATATGTTCTATATACAAATATGTTCTTCTTATGAAATTGTTTTTCTTTTTTGTTTTTTTTTTAAAAGAAAATTGAAATGATGAGTACAATAAAACAATTACTAAATGCTAAGGGAGTATTTGGCTAGGAATTGGACGTATAACATCCGATATATATTCATAGGGAAGTTAACACCTAGGTAGGTAAGACTACACGATTTATCATGATCATTCTCGCTTAGACTTACAAATTTTGGAGCATCCACATAGGTCATAGATCCTATACTTTTACTTTTTGCTAAGATTAGATGACAGTTTAGTATAATCATTCTCGACTAGGTCTACAAAATTTTTAACATCCTTAGAGGTCTTGATACTTTTACTTTTGATGATATTGTGGATGATTTATGCTGGATTTATGTATTTTTTCTAGCTTTTTCATTCTCACCTATGGAAAAAAAAGGTATGATGGATGTTAAACCACCATTTTCAACTGATTCAACATATGAGTAAGCAGTGTCAAACTGGGAATTATGAAGTCTATAAGCCAAAATCAAAATAAAGCATCATTCTCTAAGATTCCCTTGACATGTCAAGTCAAGCTAAAAAGACAAATCCCTACTTCTCCAATAGCCTAATGCTTTCTTCCTTTTCCAAATCAATGCACTGGAAGAAAAAAAAAAAAAAAAAACAAAAACAGATAGAAAAATAATTTTGCAATTTCTTGAGTTAAAATCATTACATCCATACAAACTATACACGGCAACTTTCTTCACTCTGTTCTTTAGCTTAACTACAATATCTTATATATTCTCTTCCTAGCCACAGACAGTGGCTCCAATTTTTTTCACAAATAACAATAAAATCAACAAAAAAAATCATTTGTTTTTAGCGATTTCATATTTCCGAAGAGAGAGAATTGAAGAGCAGTGAAGAAGCCATGGAGAGAGACGAAGAAGGGCGGTTTACCTCGTGCTGGGGACGATTGAAAGTAATGATCCCTTGGATGAGAGGAAGAAGAAGAAGGGCGAATCATCTGCTAAGAAGGCAAGGCAACAACAATAACGGCGTAGGGTGCGGGATAACGACGTCTATCCTGAAGACGACGAGCGATAAGTCGAAGACCGCCGGAATATTCCGTTATAGTCCGCTGAGCTATGCTCAGAATTTCGACCACGGTTGCCCGCTCGAAGACGATGAGGATTCTGCGCCTCTGCGTTTTTCGACCAGATATGCTGCGGCGGCTTCATCCACCAAATCTTCGCAAGGCCGGTAAGGCTGTATATATACATATATATACTCCGTATATACTTATAACAGTGGTATATATGCTTAATTGTTTGCATGGATGCGTTATCTATGTTTTCAATCTGCATGGAAGCAGATGAGAGAATAGAAACTGTTCAGACATTGTTTATGGAGTAATTACGTATATAGAATTGAATACATACTGTCTGAATATTCTTGGAATTGGAGTCATTTCATCCTTTTTTTTTTTTGAAAATGAGTCATTTCATCCTTGATTGAACTGAAATTTGGCATCCTTATCAGTTAGGTTTTTTCGCTCAATTTTTTAGGAGTTTTTGTAAGTGTAATTAGGAAAAAGGAAATTAGAGGGGAGGAAAAAGAAAAAAAACTCTTTCTCGCGAGGTCACAAGATCGAGCCTCAGGCGATACTAACTCTTTGTGCTTCAACAGGTTGAGAAAGTATATATGAACAGATATTATAATGTAATAGAGTTAGTTATATTCAAAAAAAAAAAAAAAAACGTAAGGTTGTCAGCTTGGGCGCAATTGGTGTCTTCCACACGAACAATTTGGGATCCACTTTTCTGCAATAAGTTCATTCTTTGTAGAAGAAACCTAAATTTATCTCTCACAGTTTCTCTCTCCAACATGACATTGCATTTCTAACAAAAATCCTAAATCCAACATGGCATGGCATTCCACTACACATACTTTAATTCCTACTCATAGCTGATTGGCTCAAATCAAGATGACCAATACACGTTCTAGGAGTAAATGTTCAATTTCTAATTCCTAAAATATATCATATGTTATTTTGAGTCTAGTAAACACAATCAAGTTGATCTTTAATAAAAAGAAGGCTAAATACATGTCAAAACATTGAAAGAAAGAATAAATAAAAGACAAATTAAATGGATTTCACAAGGATGGATAAAGTGGAAGAAATTAATCAGAATGACAAGGAATGTGGGATGGAATAGGAAGTCAAGCCACCGTAAACGGCACCGACATTACCCAAAGTAGAGATCAAGACGTATTCTCTCATGCTAAAAGGCCCTGGATTCAAAGCAAACTCGAAATCAAATGCTCTCACGTAGATCCGCCTCTTCGGCAGGCGTTTCGCCAGTACGACGGCGATCGGGTACGCCACCGCCATCGTCGTCACCATCGACATCACGCTCTCCGCCGTCTCTTGCAGGTAAAATTTGTTGATTATTATTAGGAAAACGCACGACAAGGATCCCAGCAGGAACACGCGGAACGTCCACACCATCTGGTTTTCATCTTCCTCCTCCTCCTCGTCGCCGTCACAGAATTCTCTCTGCGTCCAGGCATCTTCTTCTTTCTCCGACGCCGGCGTCGGTGGTTGCCATGGGGACGCGTCTTCTTCTTCTTCTTCTTCTTGTGATGAGATTGTGTGCGTAGATCTTGGTGCGGCTCTTCGCTCTGCCCTATGCACATGAGACTCCATGATTGAATTTGGGGGAAATGTCATAGCAATTTGGCCCCAATGGGTTTCTCCGTTTTACCTAACTAGCTTCGCATGGGGAAATAGTATGGTTCAGAATTTAAATACCGGTTATGCATTTTTTAGGCATGTAACACGAAATCCGGACACTAAAAGAGAATATGCATTATATAAGCTACTACACAGCTCAAACAGCATAACTAACTTGGCTGATATTGACTCTGACAAAAACAATTTTTGTTCCAAATATACAGTTATATATATATAGAGACATGCATGCACTGAGTATTAAAATATTTTGTTTTTATTAAGATCACCCCTCTAAGGCTCTAAAATATATGTTACACCAAATACATAAGTATAATGCATTCGATCTAAAAAAAAGTTATGTTTTATATGACCAAACAATATCATATAACATTTATCATATCTTGTATAATATAAAATCGAAACTAAAATATCGGACAACCGTCAACAGATATACCCTTAGCGGTGGGACAACTCGCAAGATCACAATGTTCATAGCCTATTGTCCCCCACCATGACACATTTTTGTTCTCCAACCCCACAGTGAAGTATAAAAAGACTGCCATGAATGCAACGCCGGCATCCAACGCCGCCGAGAGGACATAATTATACCTCTGCCACCATTTCTTTCGATACCTAAAAACAAAGAAGTTGAAGATCGTTCCGACCATAATCCAAGAATTGTAGTTCAAGGCAGATGCCGGCGGGATTCCAGAAGTTGCGCCAAGAAGAACAGGGAGGTTGATGAGGGTAATCCAGCTTTGTGAGGGGAACGCCTTCTGGAGGAGCCATACCAAAAACGGACCCAATATTCCTCCAAGAAAGAACCAGTTGAGCGAAGAGTAATTTCCAAGAGAGCCAAAAATCCTCTTCGGACCAACCAGTCCCCAGATAACAGAGGCATCAAAGAAGACACGGTGGCCCGGACAGGTCCAAGGACTGTTTGAAAATTTATCCTGATGACATATGTGATCTACAGAATGTAAGAGCCACCAAGCAACGATTGTATTGGTTGTTGAAGCAATGAGGGTTCCAAAGAACTGTACGCCATAAAGTTGTTGAAATAAGAATCAGAAGGGCTAGAAATATTCCATGGAAAAATTGTATTTTTTACTCCCGCAATTGTTCTTTGCTAATTGTTCTAGTCTATTATTTTTTATCGATGTAATATACCTTCTAACTCTTCAAAAAGATGTTGTGGAGTATTTTAAAAAGTTGTTTATCTTTATTTTTATAACTTTTTCAGTTTTGATGTTTTATCTACAAAATATAGAACTAACAACTTTTTTTTTTTTAATTTCTAATTTTTTTCTCTTCATTTGTATGCATTGCCCTTATTTTCCTAATGAACATGTGAAAATCAGTTTTTTTTTTTTAAAAATTATAAATGAAATTCTGAGACTAAAAATATTATAATTAAAGAAGAAATATTAAAAATGACTAAAATACTCATGTATATAATTTAATAGAGTTTAATAATTTTATTGGTTCAGGTGTTAAGATTGAAATTTTGTTTAAAGATTGAAGGGACTCGAGTATATTATATTGTTAAAAATTTAAGGACTAAAATCACTAGAAACAGTTAAGGGGGAATGGATACTTGATAGAAATATACCTGAACCAAGAACATAGACCTCGGAGGAATCTTCATGTAATGACCCAGCTTGAAATCGCTAAGGAAAGAAATAGCTTGAGACATGCTTATGTAACCATACGTCTTGAAGCAAACATTGGCTATAGGTCTCCCCGGATAGATTACACCCATAATGTATTCCGTTATGATATTTAGCCCTGGCGTCTGCCACAAACAGGGAGGAAAGAAAAGTCAATTAGATGATGAATAACAGTCCAAAAGCGAATGAACATCAAAGCCTAATAGCATAGTTACACTGTTTGTGGTGGCTGTGATGATACTGATGGGCAGGGTAAATGTGAAAGCAATGGCACATGCAAGCAACAGTCCCCAGTATGGCATCTGGATCTCATTTTTCATGAAGATGCATAGTGCCAGTGACACAATACTTGTCACTAAAAGAAGAGTGTAAAACCACCAGGAAGGTATATCTTTGTACTTCCTCATCAATCTTGTATGTATATCCATCTTTTCCTTCGAAGCAGATCGATATTGATCATAAATCCCTCTGCATTCCACAAAAGAACGAGTTTGGTTCAAGTAAAACACATAATTAAAGATATTATAACCCCAACCAAGTTGGTCGGCTGTTGATGACTTATTAAACACAACGTTACAACTTTACAAGTTTAACTTTCAGCCTTCTTGGTTTGAGTCTGTTATCCGTGAGTAACCTGGGCTCCGTGTATACTTTAGCCAGTTAGGACCTAGTAAACACAACGTTACAAGTTTAACTTTCAGCCTTCTTGGTTTGAGTCTGTTATCCATGAGCAACATGGGCTCCGTGTATACTTTCCAGTTAGGACCACAAAGCTGGATTTATTCCGGTAGTGCCTGCTGATTTCTCTGGCCAATAAAAAAAATAAAATCAAATATTACCTTCCATGGAATAAAGCAACATGGGAAATTGTAGATGCAATTTTGGCGAATCCAAGCCCATAAGTTAGAACACTAAACATTATGCTCAAGTGGACTCTCCCTTGCTTGGCATATTCAGCTTTATCCAGCTCAAATTGATCATTCACAATGGCGGATATGTTATACTCTTGCCCCTGTGCAGTGAACAGGCGTGACGAATACATCGGAAAGTTTTTGGCATCGAAGACATTGAATCCCCAGTAACATATAGGTATCACCACATACATTACACTCACGTAGCCGACAAAGATGTTTGCGATGGCGAAGAATGGAGTTATGAGAGGGCTGGAGAGAAACGAGGCAATTGTGGCCCAGTCTAGCGTGAAAGCTCCGATTCCAAGGCCATTCATGCCGGAACCAATCTGCTGTGCCGTCACGGATTTAGGAAACGCCCAGCACACCCAGGAAATGCTCTGAAGAGTCTGGAAGAGGTAACCAGGGAACAAGTACCAGCAAAAGCTACAAGCTAGTACGATCAGGAAGAATTTCGCTCGGGACATGTACCGCTTGTCGTCTTCGTTTTCCTTTTCATGGAGAGTCCTGTGAATCAATGATAGTTTACTCAGTACTATCGATCATTTCTGTGAATCTGTGATATATAGTTTAAGATAAGGATAATCGCTACCGGAATAGTGAGATTTGGACGAGAGTGCTTGGCCACCACATCTCAGCCGGCTCAACTACGTATTTTCTTAGAAGTCCAGCCCAGCCATATCCAAGTATCTGCCATCATAAGCCGGCCGCCATTAGAGCAAACAAAAAATTGCAACCCTAGTAGCAGTGATTTATTAGCCTTTTTGGCTATAGACAGATTTACTTCCTTATTCTTTGTGAGTTTAAGATCAGAAGAAGAAATTTATGATAATACAAAGAAATATTTGAGTAGAATGAAGAAAGTGAAATGCAGATGAGAATAAACAAAAAGTGCATACCTGAGTGGTAAGAACAAGGAGCCAACCAGTAAACAAAGAGATTTTCCTCTGATAAAATGCGATTATAATGGTCACGATCCCAACGCCATAAGCGGTTCCATCTCCAAACGCATACCCGGCGTTCCCAAAAATGCTGATAAGCACGTGCTCCTTCATGTTAAACGGGCCCGGGTTAAGCGAGAATTCGCGGGACCCGAACCCGGGAACCCGGAACTTGGTGGCGGGCAGCGTGGCGGCCATGAACCGTCCGATGGGGAGCGTGGCCACCTGGACGGTGATCTGGGTGATGGTCAGTGGCTCTTTCCTGTAAGAGAAGAATTGGTTGAGGAATGAGAGGAGCACGCAGGAGAGCACTCCCAGGACCCACATTCTGAAGGTCCATACGGGCAGGGTCGGGTCGTCGGTGTTGGGTACGGTTAGCCGGACTTGCTCGATCGGAGAAACCTCGTCGTGGTTTATCTCTC
>CP025649.1:24410209-24445375 GCA_003576665.1 Ipomoea trifida | reverse complement strand
TTTCATTTTTCATATTTGACAATTGACAAATAAATATATTCTCTAAATTTAGATAAATAAACAAATTTTCTTATTACTAAGGCACTTTTATAAAAACTCCAAAAACGAAAGAAGAATATATGGGTAGGATTATTATTATTATTATTATTATTATTATCACAAAAATTATTATTATTATTTGGCATACAATATCAAATATTTCCACAATATCTCTATTCGAATTGAATATGAATTACATTGGGAAAGTTTGACTTTAATTTAAAAATCTTGTGGGGACCACAAGAGACAACAGCTCAACTTGGGCTCGTGGCATTATTCTCATTAGTTGACTAGTGTTTGGTTGACTTGGCTGTAGACCTGTAGAACATATTTGAGTACGCTTAGAGATAATTGGTACTCCCTCCGTCCCGAAATGGATGTCTCATTTGCTTTTGCACGCTTTTTAAGAAATTAAAGTAAATGTGGTGTGCTTTCCAATTATGCCCCCAACTTTTTCACTTTTGCAAGTAAAAGCAATAAAGAAATGAAAAGTCATAAGGGTAAAGTGGGAAAAGTAGAATGATGGTGATGTTCACTTTTAGAAAGAGGACAACATTTTGGGACAAACTAAAAAGGAAAGTAAGACACATAAAATGGGACGGAGGGAGTATAATATTTGAAGTTCGAAGCCTAAAGGTTTTGGAGATTAGAAGATAGAGATAAATTATGATATATGTCTCAACTGACTTACGTGCCTCTAAATATTTGTACATTGAACTTTACACTTTTGATCATTAGTAAAACAAATAGGAAAAAGCGTTAAATAGGTCATCAAATTTTTACTATTTGTGTAATTGGATAATCGAACAAAAAAATGTGCAATTACATCATCTAACTCTATATATAAATTTGTGCAAGTAACATTTATTATTAATTTTCATAACACAAGACACATACACATGTTATATATTTACTTACTTTAAATATGATTTAGTTACATAATTTATGTTCATAGGCATAGAATTTCACAACATAAGATACAAAAATTCATAACATAAGACACAATTACTAATTTGTACCAAATACAAAATTTATACCGTTTTAGGTATAAAATTTCATAACACAAAATAAAAAACTCACAATATAAGAAACACTACATATACTAGGATCCACAATGCATTATGAACCTTCGTTCATAATATAAGGATTGGTTAACCAACAGGCTTCTTGCAGGTTATAAATTGAACCTCGTACCTTTTGGCTATTAGTAAAACAAACTTTATAAAGTTTTTCAAGAGATAAGAGCTTCCACGGTTCCACCCATCCATTTATTAAGCTTATACAGAATACACTTAACGAGGGCAATTTATATCATGAACCAGATTCAAATAATTTATAGACCCTAAATCAAAACAACGAGGTACAGAATTCATACTTGTAAAATTCAAAATTTTATAATACAATATAATACAAAAAATGTATAATACAATATAACACAAGATACATACACATATTATATATGTTACACCAAATATATAAGTATAATGCATTTGATATAACAAAAAGTTAATATTTTATATGACCAGAAAATATCATAACATTTATCATATCTTCTATAATCTATAATATAAAATCGAAACTAAAATATCGGACAACCATCAATTGATATACCCTTAGCGGTGGGACAAGTCGCAAGATCGCAATGTTCATAGTCAGTAGTCCCCCACCATGACACATTTTTGTTCTCCAACCCCACCGTGAAGTACAAAAAGACTGCCATGAATGCAACGCCGGCATCCAACGCCGCCGAGAGGATATAATTATACCTCTGCCACCATTTCTTCCGGTACCTAAAAACAAAGAAGTTGAAGATCGTTCCGACAATAATCCAAGAATTGTAGTTCAAGGCAGTTGCCGGTGGGATCTGAGAAGTTGCGCCAAGAAGGACAGGGAGGTTGATGAGGGTAATCCAGGTTTGTGAGGGGAACGCCCTATGGAGGAGCCATACCAGAAACGGACCCAATATTCCTCCAAGAAAGAACCAGTTAAGCGAAGAGTAATTTCCAAGAGAGCCAAAAATCCTCTTCGGACCTACCAGTCCCCAGATAACAGAGGCATCAAAGAAGACATGGTCGCCCGGACAGGTCCAGGGACTATTGGATAACTTATCCTGATGACATATGTGGTCTACAGAATGTAAGAGCCACCAGGCAACAATTATATTGGTTGTTGCAGCAATGATGGTTCCAAAGAACTGTACGCCATAAAGTTGTTGAAATAAGAATCCGAAGGGCTAGAAATATTCCATGAAAAATTGCATTTGTGCTCCCTCAATTGTTTTTTGCTAATTGTTTAAATTCTTAATTTTTTATCGTAATATACACTCTAACTCTCCAAAAAATATGCAGTGGAGTATTTTAAAAGTTTATTATCTTTATTTTTTTTATAACTTTTTCAGTTACAAAATAAAGAACTGACAACTTATTTTTTTTTATTTCTAAATTTTTCTTTTCATTTGTGGTGCATTTGCCCTTATTTTCCTATCGAACATGTTAAAATCATTTTTTTTAAAATTTTATAAATGAAATTCAAAATATAATAATTAAAGAAGAAATATTAAAAATAACTAAAATACTCATGTAATATGTAAACTTTTAATAAAATTTAATAATTTTGTTGTTTCAAGTGTTAAAACTGTAACTTTTTTGAAGAGTTAATGATTTATATTGTATTGTTAAAATTTTAGGGACTAAAGTAACTAGAAACAATTAAGGGAATAAAAATGAATTTTTATGGAGTGATGCTTAACAGAAATATTTATACCTGAACCAAGAACATAGACCTTGGAGGAATCTTCATGTAATGACCCAGCTTGAAATCGCTAAGGAAAGAAATAGCTTGAGACATGCTCATGTAACCATACGTCTTGAAGCAAACATTGGCTATAGGTCTCCCAGGATAGATTACACCCATAATGTATTCCGTTATGATATTTAGTCCTGGGGTCTGCCACAAACAGGGAGGAAAGAAAAGTCAATTAGACGCTGATAACAGTCCAAAAGCTAATGAACATCAAAGCCTAAAAGCATGGAGGGAATAGCATAATTACAATGTTTGTGGTGGCTGTGATGATACTGATGGGCAGGGTAAAGGTGAAAGCAATGACACATGCAAGCAAGAGTCCCCAGTATGGCATCTGGACCTCATTTTTCATGAAGATGCATAGTGCCAGTGACACAATAATTGTCACTAAAAGGAGTGTGTAAAACCACCAAGAAGGTATATCTTTGTACTTCCTCATCAATCTTGTATGTATATCCATCTTTTCCTTTGAAGCAGCTCGATATTGATCATAAATCCCTCTGCAATCCACAAGAGAACGAGTTTGAATTGGTTCAAGTAAAACACATAACCAAAGATATTCAAGAACATTGATAACGCCAACCAAATTGGTAAGCTGTTAACTCGGTAAACACAAGATTACAAGTCAACTCTCAACAAGATCAGTGTGACCTTCTTGGTTTGAACCTGTTAGCTATAAGCAACCTAAGACAAGACTGGATTTATCCCGACCTGGTAATTTTTCTTGTCACTCTGAAAAAAACTCACATGAGAAAATATTACCTACCTTCCATAGAATAAAGCAACATGGGAAATTGTAGATGCAATTGTGGCAAATCCAAACCCATAAGTTAGAATACTAAACATTATGCTCAAGTGGACTCTCCCTTCCTTGGCATATTGAGCTTTATCCAGCTCAAATTGATCATTGACAATGGCGGATATGTTATACTCTTGCCCCTGTGCAGTGAACAGGTCTGACGAATAGATCGGAAAGTTTTTGGCATTGAAGACATTGAATCCCCAGTAACATATAGGTATCACCACATACATAACACTCACATAGCCGACAAAGATATTTGCGATTGCGAAGAATGGACTAATGAGAGGGCTGAACAGAAACGAGGCAATTGTGGCCCAATCTAGCGTGAAAGCTCCGAGTCCAAGGCCATTCATGCCGGAACCAATCTGCTGTGCCGTCACGGATTTAGGAAACGCCCAGCACACCCAGGAAATGCTCTGAAGAGTCTGGAAGAGGTAGCCAGGGAACAAGTACCAGCAAAAGCTACAAGTTAGTGCGATCACGAAGAATTTCGATCGGGACATGTACCGCTTGCCGTCGTCTTCGTCTTCGTTTTCCTTTTCATGGAGTGTTCTGTGAATCAATGATAGTTTACTCAGTAATACCGATCATTTCTGCAAAACTGTGATAGTTTAAGATAAAGCTAGATAACCGGTACCGGAATAGTGAGATTTGGACTAGGGTGCTTGGCCACCACATCTGAGCCGGCTCAACTACGTATTTTCTTAGAAGTCCAGCCCAGCCATATCCAAGTACCTGCCATCATAAGCCGGCCGCCATTAGAGCAAACAAAAAATTTGAACAGAACTCAACTCTAGTAGCAATGATTTATTAGCCTTTTCGGCTATGGACAGATTTACTTCCTTATTATTCATTGTGAATTAAAAATCACAAGAAATTTATGATAATACACAGAAATATTTGAGTAGAATGAAGAAAGTGAAATGCAGATTAGAATAAACAAATTAAAAAGTACCTGTGTGGTAAGAACAAGGAGCCAACCAGTAAACAAAGAGATTTTCCTCTGATAAAATGCGATGATAATGGTCACAATCCCAACGCCATAAGCGGTTCCATCTCCAAACGCAAACCCGGCGTTCCCAAAAATGCTGATAAGCACGTGCTCCTTCATGTTAAACGGACCCGGGTTAAGCGAGAATTCGCGGGACCCGAACCCGGGAATCCGGAACTTGGTGGCGGGCAGCGTGGCGGCCATGAACCGTCCGATGGGGAGAGTTGCCACCTGTACGGTGATCTGGGTGATAGTGAGTGGCTCCTTCCTGTAAGCAAAGAATTGGTTGAGGAAGGAGAGGAGCACGCAGGAGAGCACTCCCAGGACCCACATTCTGAAGGTCCATACGGGCAGGGTCGGGTCGTCGGTGTTGGGTACGGTTAGCCGGACTTGCTCGATCGGAGAAACCTCGTCGTCGTTTATCTCTCCGTCACGGATTTTCGGAGCCTCCATTTCCACACTCCTCATTTTTCTTTAGTGCAAGAAAACGGAAGAAATGGTAGACGGTGGATGACTAGATAAGGACTAATCAGCAATTACCTTTATAGCATCCACGACAGATTATATAGCATTTTGGGTGTTTCAAAAAAAAAGAAAAGAAAAAAAAAGAAGAAATAATACCATTTTGATTTTCGCTACTCAAAGAAACTTAATAAATAAATAAAAAGTCAAAGAATGACCCTTACTAACACGCTCAACTGGCTCATGCAGTCTATACTTTTGATAGAGGCTTCTTATGTGCACACAACACATTAGTTGAGTAGCTTTTTATTTTTTCTTTCTGGACTCACAAAAAATTTTCAAATACTGCAATTTTTTTTTTATTCTCTCTTTCATATTAGCATTTTGTCAAAAAAAAAATTTATTTTGTGTAATTGTTGAAAATGCTCTTATCCACTTAGATTTAGACAAGTATGAAGTAGAAATAAAGTCATTGTTAGATGTCTTGCCATTGCCCACTTTTTTGAATGACAATCAATTTATAAGCGCTCAATGATTATAATTAAGTCATGTCATAATAGTTTAGAAGGACAGACTATAGAATTTATAAAAAATCATTTTTCACACAAGTATTTTTTTAGTTCAAAAATTTTGAACTTTATTTATTTACTATATATATAAATACAGATTAGATATTTAAAGATCATCATTTAACAAGATGGGAAAATGAGTGGAGTGTGTACTAGTGCTACTTCTGCACTGGTGGCCATGATAAAAGAATTGGAAAATTTTGCAGCTTTCACACCTCTATCTTTTTTGTCATGTTTCATTTTGTTGACTGAAAAAATTGGCAGGTTTACTTTATTAATGTTGTTGTCCAGAAAAATTAATGACCAAAATTAATAATGCCTTAAATTCAGACAACCTTTAGTGAAATTTACTTTAGAATTATCTATATAGACAGTATGTTTATTCAATTTATTTTTCTTAATTGAAAAAAAAAAATGGACATGCTTACTCCATTATTGTTGTTTGATGGAAGATTCAATGTATGTAGACAATCGGCCCACACAATTTGTTTTCTTGGTTGGAAAAATGGGCATGTTTATTACATTAGTGCTATTGTCTTAATGGAAAAACTCAAAAACCTAGTTAGATAATTAATACGCCCACTCAATTTGATTTTCTCAATTGGAAATAATGGGCATATTTATTTCATTAAGATTCGATTACTTTTATCTAGTAGGTCCACTCAATTTGCTTTTTTTTTTTCCCTAAAAGTTGGAGATTATTTAAATAAAATTACAAAAATAGAGAGCACTCTCCCCTTTTTCATATTAAAAAATTGATAAATAAATGTATTCTGTATTTTTAAAATTTATTTCTTTAGATAAATAAACAATTTTTTCTTATTACTAAGGCACTTTTATAAAAACTCCAAAAACCAAAGAAGACTATATGGGTAGGGATGAATATTACTATTATTTTTTGGCATACAATATCTAATATTTCCACAGATATGTATATTCGAATTGAATATGAATTACATTGGGAAAGTTTGACTTTAATTTAAAATAATTCATATTGTGGGGACCACAAGAGACAAAGGCTCAACTTGGGCTCGTGGCATTAGTCTCATTAGTTGACTTGTGTTTGGTTGACTTGGCTGTAGTTTTGTAGAACATATACTTTTGTAATGTATAGACTAAAATAAAATCCCATGTCTGATAAGACTATGACAGACAGAGTGGAATTAAAATTGTCAACTATTTAGAATTATAGTATTTATTAGTAGAATTATACATACATACATATATCATATATGTGAGGAGTGGTGTACGGAGACGGTGCTACAATTAATACGGAATATGAATATGAATAATAAATGAGATATACTCCGTAATATTTAGTTGAAACTCAAAAAGTAATATTACGAGCCTTTTTAGACTAGACTAAGTCAAAATGTACTATTATTGTTGAGTTATACATACACGGCAACACTAAGCTCATTTTGAGTACATTTAAAGATAATTGGTATAATATTTGAAGTTCGAACCCTAAACCCTAAACGTCTCTAGAGATTAGAATATAAGATAAACGAGATATGTCTCAACCGATGACCTATATGCCTCTAAATATTTGCACATTGAATCTCGGATTTGACCCATTAATTAAATATCTGACCCATCACAGATTGACACCCGTGAGACGGTCTTACACAAGTGTTAGCTTGCACCTTTTAATCATTAGTAAAACAAATATTATAAATTTATTTAGAGATAAGAGCTTCCACCCATCCATATATTAAATGCTTACACAGTTAACCATGACAATTTATGTTCATAGCACAGAATTTCACAACATATATAAGACACAATTACTAATTTGTTTCAGGTACAAAATTATAATATTAAGGTACAGAATATCATAACAAAAAAAATTCATAACATAAGACACATTACATGCATAAAGTTCCACCGTGCAATATGAACCTTGGTCCATGATATAAGGATTGGTTAATCAACAGGCTTCCTTTATTTATTATTATTATTATTATTATTATTTTTGAAATAGGTTTCCTTTAATACAATTATGCGTATACATATTATATTGCAAACTGTAATACATTTTAATTAACGACTATAACAAAAATTTAATTTTTTTATGTCCAAAATACTAAAACACCGGACAACCATCCACCGATATCCCCTTAGCGGTGGGACACGTGGCAAGGTCACAGTGTTCCGAATCATTAGTCCCCCACCATGACACGTTCTTGTTCTCCAAACCCACCGTGAAGTACAAAAAGACGGCCATGAACGCAACGCCGGCGTCTAACGCCGCCGAGAGGACATAGTTATACCTCTGCCACCATTTTTTCCGGTACCGGAAAACAAAGAAGTTGAAGATCGTTCCGACCAAAATCCAAGAATTGTAGTTCAAGGAAGACGCCGGCGGCATAACATAAGTGGCTCCGAAAATAACCGGGAGGTTGATGAGGGTAATCCAGGTCTGCGAGGGAAACGCCTTGTGTAATAGCCACACTATAACCGGACCCAATAATCCTCCCAGAAAGAACCAGTTAAGCGCCGAGTAGTTTCCCAGAGAACCGAAAATCCTCTTCGGACCAACTAGCCCCCATATAACAGACGCATCGAAGAAGACATGGTCGCCCGGACAGGTCCAGGGACTATTGGAAAACTTATCCTGATGACATATGTGGTCAACGGAATGTAAGAGCCACCAGGCAACAATTATATTGGTTGTTCCAGCAATGATGGTTCCAATGAACTGTAAGCAATAAAATTGAAGAGTTATTTATGAAAAAAAAATTGTAATACGTATGAATGAAAGTGTAATAGTGTAATACTCATTTATAAGAAGGTTTCGTAGAAGATTTTGTCATATTATTTAGGAAAAATGGTCAAATAAGCCTTTAAATTTTACTTAGTCAATTAGGTCTCTAAATCTATAAAAGAAAATACAATTACACTCTTTAACACGTTAAATTGGGGCAATGGAGTTAAAAACCGGAAAATGACATGCTACAACAAGTCATTTCAGTTCAAACGTGAAAATCGAGCTACTGGCGACGGTGGAACAGTCACCGGTCGGCTTCCCCGCGGAAGGCGACCCGTAGTTGCCTTGGTGAAGGCGACGGTTCGCCAGTCACATGATTTTCACAACTGAACATTTAGGCTTCATTGTCTCAATTTAACATGTTAAATTACACTTTTTAAAAGTTTAGAGATCTAATTGACTTTTCAGATAAGGTTTAGGGGTTATGACAGTTTCCTTAATATATATTGTGGCCGATAGATATAAATATACCTGAACCAAGAACATTGACCTGGGAGGAATCTTCATGTAATGGCCCAGTTTGAAATCGCTAAGGAAAGAGACAGCTTGATATGTGCTCAAGTAACCATAGGTCTTGAAGCAGACATTAGCTATAGGTCTTCCCGGGTAGATTAAACCCATAATGTATTCTGTTATGATATTTAGTCCTATTGGCTGTGTCAAACAAAGAATATAAGCAGTGAAGCTAAGGAAGATGAAACAGTTATGTATTGAATCCCAAAATCAAATAATATAATTACCAGGTTTGTGGTAGCCATAATGATGCTAATGGGCAAGGTAAACACGAAAGCAATGGCGGCTGCAAGCAGGAGTCCCCAATATGGCATCTGAATCTCCTTTTTCAAGAAGATGCACAGTGCAAGTGACACAAGCATTGCCGCTAAAAGCAGTATGTAAAACCACCAGGAAGGTATATCTTTGTACTTCTTCATCAATCTTGTATGAATATCCATCTTTTCCTTTGAAGAAGCCCGATATCGACTATAAATCTCTCTGCAACATACACACGAAATATTTATTGTTGTGCATGCCCCATATGTACCGAGCAAAGCGGAGTGAGTGGAGTGCAAGGGCAGCACTCCAATGGTACGGCACAGGTACCATATTTAGGCCGGGTTGCATATAAATATGTTGCTCCTAAATGTTTTATTATAGAACCGCTCCCGAATTATGTAAATCTTATATTCTTTATCCCACTGTTGCAAAAATCGACCTAGGAGGGGTGCCTAGGCGCTAGGCCCCTAGGCTGAGGTGAATTGGTCTCTACGTGGCTGCCTAGCGCCTAACTCGACCGAATTCAGCCGAATTAACTCGTCCAATTAGGTTAAGTTAGCCGAGTTAATTCGGCCGGGTTAGTCTTGTTAATTTTTTTATTATATATATAAAATATAACACACGGGCACACACATGTACTATTTTATTGTTTTCATAGGTCACCACTCAGCCATGCCGCCTAAGCAGTAGGCACTAGTCTATAGTCCGACTACCTCCTAGCGCCTAGTATTCTTGTTATTAATTTCAACATTAACTTTATAACTTCAAAAACAAAGATTGCTAAGAAAACATTACCTCCCATAAAACAGGCCAATATGAGAGAGCGTAGCCGCAACCGTGGCGAAACCAAAACCATAAGCCAGACTAAACATGGTGCTCAAGTGTATTTTCCCCTGCTTAGCATACTGAGCTTCATCAAGCTCAAATCTATCATTAACAATGGCCGATATGTTATACTCTTGTCCCTCTGAAGTAAACAAGTCCGACGAAAAAATCGGGAACTTTTTGGCGTCGTAGACATCGAACCCCCAGTAGAACAAAGGTATGACCACATACACTATGCTCGCATAGCCAACAAAGACGTTTACAATTGCGAAGAATGGGCTTATAAGAGGGCTGGACAGAAACGAGGCTGTTGTTGCCCAGTCTAGCGTGAAGGCCCCCAGCCCGAGACCGTTCATCCCCGAACCGAGCTGTTGGGCTGTAACAGAATGGGGAAATGCCCAGCATACCCAGGAAATACTCTGCAGAGTTTGAAAGATGTAGCCGGGGAACAAGTACCAGCAGAAACTACAGGTGAGGGCAATCACGAAGAATTTGGATCGGGACATTTGCCGCTTCTCGTCCTCGTTTTCCTTTTCGTGGAGTGTCCTGTGAATCAAATGACCCGCAAACCTTAAACTGTCAGATACTTTCATGATTGAAAAAATTGTTAGATATTAATCTTATAGTCTAGTCACTAGTGGCACCAAATTGCTCTCTTATATGAGAGGTTGTGGGTTTAAGTCTTAAAGATTATTTTGCTCTAATGTGATAAAAAGAAACAATAGCTAATCGGTCGATTAAGTAACTTAGTTGGTGCCTAAAAAACTTAGGCAATGCTTAGGCAAGTGTTTTTTTTTATATATAAAAAGAAACAATAGCCAATCGACCGACTAGACGGCCTAGTTGGTGCTTAGGAATTCTAGAAGGCGCTTAGGCAGTTTTTTTTTTTTTTTTTTTAATATAAAAAAGAAATAATAACTAATCAACCGACTATGAGGCCTAATTAGTGCCTATGAAGCCTAGACGACCTAGTCGGTTGCCTAACTGATTGGCCGCTTAAACCACTGATTATAGTGATACGCCAGACAACCTACTGGCGTCTAGACAGGATTTTTGCAACACCTCATATTTTACCATTGCCATTTGTGTGGTGATTTATTTATTTATTTTTTTTTTGAAAAACATTTGTGTGGTGATTTAAGTTAAAGATAAACTAATAATTTGTACCGGAATAGAGAGATTTGGACGAGGGTGCTTGGCCACCACATGTGCGCTGGCTCAACTACGTATTTTCTTAAAAGTCCAGCCCAACCATATCCGAGAACCTGCCATAATAACTCACCACACAAATCAAGAAAATAATAATAACAACCTGAATAAAACAAGAATAGTATGCCAATGCATTGTCCATTATTAGTTCAATCGTGTTATAGGTAAACATAGAGATGCCAATGTAGGCAAATTATAGCTACGTGAACTACGGTATAAAACGAACTCGTTTTGATGTTAAAAAATAATGGAAAAAGTGTCAAATAGGCCACTGAACTTATCGCTTTCGTGCAACTGGGCCATTGAACTTAAAAAGTGTGCAATTCAATCATCAAACAAGCAAAATTTGTGCAATTGGACCATTTTTACAAAAATTTTTAATTCAATTTGAGTTAAAAACATTTCAATATTGACTCCCAACTAGTATGGTAGAAGAAAATGTCACTCTTAATACATATATGCTAGTAATATAATTGGATTTTACCAGAAAAGTTTTGTAAAAATGGTCCAATTGCACAAATTTTGCTTGTTTGATGGTTGAATTGCACACTTTTTAAGTTCAATGACCCAATTGCACAAAAGCGATAAGTTCAGTGGCCTATTTGACACTTTTTCCAAAAATAATTAAATAAAATCAGTGCTTCGCGGGCTTATGTAGTTATGACTAATGACATTTACCAAACAATCTTTTCCTGGTTTAGGTTGAATCTTTCCTCCGTCAGAAAGTATCTCGAAATGTTCTTTATTTATTTTCCATATTATTAGTTTAATAAAAAAAGATAGTAAAAAAAAAATTTACCTGTGTGCAAACAACAAGAAGCCAGCCAGTGTAGAAAGAGATTTTCCTGCGGTAAAAAGCGATGATAATGGTCACAATCCCGACGCCATAAGCGGTTCCATCTCCGAACGAATACCCGGCGTTCCCAAAAATGGTGATGAGCACGTGCTCCTTCATGTTAAACGGGCCCGGGTTAAGCGAGAATTCGCGGGACCCGAACCCGGGAATCCGGAACTTGGTGGTGGGCAGCGTGGCGGCCATGAACCGTCCGATGGGGAGCGTGGCCACCTGGACGGTGATCTGGGTGATGGTGAGTGGCTCCTTTCTGTAAGCAAAGAATTGGTTGAGAAATGAGAGGAGCACGCAGGAGAGCACGCCCAGGACCCACATTCTGAAGGTCCATACGGGCAGGGTCGGGTCGTCGGTGTTGGGTACGGTTAACCGGACTTGCTCGATCGGAGAAACCTCGTCGTCGTTTATCTCTCCGTCGTGGATCTTCGGGGCCTCTACTTCCACTGTACCCATTTTTGGTATAGTGCAGAGAAATGGAAGAAAGGTTAGAGGGTAGAACCGTAGAAGAAGACTAATCAGCTTAGAGCTGCTAGCTAAAATAATAGTAGAAATGAAGCCACTTGTTGGGTATCCATATAGAAGAAAATTGAGCTGTCCATCGTTATCTATATACATGCAATAGATATTTGAGTGCCAATCAGCCTAGTTGACGTGTTGAAACCAATAAAGTCATGGTTTTCGCCCCAGTGTTCCTATTACAGTGTGAACACTAATACAAAAATTTTGTATTTTTAATTAACACAATTTGTGCCTTCAATTCACAATTTTTGTACATGTAAATAAATACCTTAATAATTACTGACACATAATATGATAGCTACAAGTATAGAAATTGTCAAATTACAGGTACAGATTGGATGTGTCAACTACATATATAAAATCTAAAGATTATTTTTGGAATATGGTATACAATGCAAGATAGACATTAGTTCATGGTATAATTTGTCGTTTTTTGTAGGGCTAAGCATAGGTGGAAGAAAGAGAAACAAAAGAGATAAATCCCGACCAATATAAAAAAGGTCCTGCTGATTCGTGTGAGGCACAACCAAAGCATCCAGCCGGACGTATTATTTCCGATCCTTTGTTGTTGTTTTTTTTTTTCGTTTTTTTTTTTCATATTATCTTTCCTAGTTACATCTCCAAAAATTTCTTAAAAACTTTGCTTAATAGGGATGCTCTTACTAAGAGTTGAACTATTAATTTTATATTTACCAAATTAATTTAGCTGAGTTAATTCTAATTATATAAAAAATATATATATATATATTTGAGATTTTATTATGCATTTTGGTCTGGGTTGGGTTTGGATTCCTCATGTTCAGAAAAAATACAATTTGGTGGTGAAACTTAATGCTAAACATGCTCAATTCATTTTTCCGATAAAATAGATTCATGAAATTCATAAAATAATTCGACAAAATTAGAAAACCTGAATTATAAAATAAATGAATAAATATTAGTGTGTTTAGCAGTGTGATAAATGATAACTACACGCCTACATGCACCAAACGCAATCATCAATCATCATCACTAATCACTATTGGTGTTATTCCACAATGGGCTGAACGGTCCAAGAGGAGTGAACAAACACACCTTAATTATTGTATGCTGCTGTTGCTGCAGAGACAATTAATCCAAGCATTGGAAAATTTTGGAAAAAAATGATCAGCTTTCACACCTCTGATCTGTCAGTCTGTCCGATTGTTTTGTTTTGACTTTGTTGACAGTTTCAATTAAAAGCACCGCTTGCCCGCTTGGTTAAGAATTTTGTACTTTACTATTAAATTTGATATTCATGGTCACGTTTATTTATTTAATTTTGTTATTTTATTATTGTATTTAAATTATTTTAATAACCATACACCACATTATCTCTTTTATCTCTTACTTTTTTTTTTTTGAATAATATACTAAAAAATAAGGAAAAATTATTATTCATGCATTCAATATGAAACTTTAATAGGAAAAGATATTTGACATTGTTGACACGCATGCAGAAACCTATTGATTATAAAAGATAATTTTTTTTTATTAATTTTAATTTTAGCCAACTCCAAGAAATGCAGGAATAGTGAGATTTTTAAGTGTTGAATTCAAATTTTATATATAAATGATATTTTTAATTAATTAATTAATTATTTACATTTTAATTAATATTTAGTATTTACTACCGAACAAAAAAATATTTTATTTAAATTGATTATAATTATCTAGTATTTAATTATAATTATAATTTCGACTTCAATGTTTGAATCAAACGTCATCCAAATCTACGAAAAGAAAATAGAGGTGTAGGTTTAAGAAGAAAAAAAAAAAGGTTTTTTTAGATAATTTTCTTACGTGCCGGCGTCATCAAGAGCAACTAGGAGTACGAAATTTTAATGAAAGATTTTCGGCGAAAGAGTATAATAGATCAATATTGTAGGGTCCACAAGAGAGAATGGTCCCTCTTGGCTCTTGGAATTACTCTCATAGTCTCATTAGTTGAATTGTGCAAGTGGCCGTGTGGAGAATCAATTGAAGGATCTCCGGCGGAAGAGTTGAAGAGATTATGGAATCTTGACTAATGAATTTTTAAATCTAATTTAATATAAGTAAAATGGTAAGTGTATTTTTAAGGGATAAAATTATTATGTATTTTCAAAAAAAAAATATTATGTATATTTTTTAGTAATAAATTGTGTTTTTAATAGATAATAATGTTTCATATAAATAGTTTTCATGTTATATGGCAAAATGATCATTTAATTTGAAGTATACATGTACACGAAAAGAGCACGAAAATTAATTGAATCATACATGTTTTTAAGAATAAATAATAAATAAATAAATGTCAAGATCTTGTGATCTAAGTCGAGCTCCGGTTGAGGTGCAGTAGCAGTTAAAGTTAATTTGGTGCAAAATCATCCTTGTGCACAGTCATGCTAATCTTCTTTGTATTATTCATATGTTACGCAAAGCCAATTACACTCCTTGCAAAAGCAATGGAATACCATCAACTAAAAATATCATGGCATCTCCAAGAGTGCAAAATCCCCACATGAACAGACTCCATTGGCAAATATGTGCAGCCTTTTACTATCTCTAACAAGGATTTTCCTACCAGTTAAAGTAGATACCAGTTCCAGAAAAACATGGCAATCCCGGCACATACCAATAGTCTTGATGACTCGTATGGCTGCAGCGTCTGGAGTGTTCAACAACCCAAACGCGACTGCCAGTTTTTCGCTGTGATAGCCTGCAGATTCAGTTGCTTCCTCGGGTTCTGTTTGTAATTCGTAGCCAAGAGCCTTGGCCTGTTTATGCAAATCGCTTAAGAACTCTGCTACCTCTTTGTATGGCGGGTGAAGTTGGGCGTTGGTCTCGAATGAATGAACCTTGTCTCTAATGTTAATCCAGCTCCAGTCGTGTAACTCTTTTATGTTGTTGTCTTCCATGATCTTTCTCAGTCGAGAGGCGTCCTCCAATCTCCCTTCCGAGATATACATGTTCAACAATGAAGTATATGTCTCCGGGTTCTTTGGATTGAGGTTTAGCAGTTGTTCTGCAGCATAGAATCCCAGCTCTGATTTCCCATGGCTTCTGCAGCCTGCAATCAAGAGTGACCATGTAAACTCATTAGGCCGAATATCGTTCTCCTTCATAAACTCGAGAGCTTCCTCTATCCTCCCCAGCCTCGCGTACATGCTAATCAGGCACGAGTAATGGTCCCTTGCAGGCTTGATTCTGTACTTGCTTTTCATCATGTCGAAATAAGCAAACGCTTCGTCCACCATTCCAGCATGGCTACAAGCAAAGAGAACAGCGGTGAATGTGACCAGGTTTGGCTTAACTCCCACAAATCTCATGTCTTCGAAGAGCTGTAGTGCCTGTTTAGAACAGCCATTTTGTGCATAGGCTGCAATCATGGAAGTCCAGCTTACCAAAGTTCTTGTGGACATCTCCACAAAAGAACGGCTCGCGCTATCAATGCTTCCGCATTTACTATACATGTTGAGTAGGGCAGTTCCCACAACCACATTAGATAAGAAACCAGACTTGATTACTTGGGCATGAATCTGCTCCCCTTGCTCCATTGCTGCTAAATGACTGCATACAGTTAGTACACTCGAGAAGGTAAACAAGTCGGGTTTTACGCCAGATTGGTTCAGTCTCGAGAAAACTTTGAGTGCCTCTATTCCACAGCCATGACTTGACAGAACATCCTCTGCTAGATCTGTCAATTGGGCAATTCCTGCAATCATAGCATTCCATGAAACCAAACTTCGCGTTTCCATTCCATCAAACAACTTCCTCGCCTCCTTAACCAATCCGCCTTTCAAGTATAGATACAGAAGTGAGTTTTTTATGAGTGGATTAGAACTATACCCAAGCTTAATGCTCAAAGAATGAACTTGTGATCCCAATCCTAAAGCCCACATCACAATACACGATCTCAAGGCATTAGACAGTGTGATTTCATTTGGCTCAACACCATTACAAAGCATATCAATGAAAAAACTCAACGCCGCTCTAGAATCCCCATTATCTCCACAAGCACAAATAACAGAGGTCCAAGATATCACGTCCTTCTCCTCAATCTTCCGATACGCCTTAACTGCAGAATCCAAATCCCCACACTTGGTATACAGACTACAAAGAGCATTCCCAACACTTGTGTCATGCTCAGTTCTATACTTCACAACATAGCCATGAATTTGCTTTCCAGTCTCAAAATCAGACAATAAAGAACAAGCATTCAAAATAATCCCGATTGTCAAATTCGTGGGGTACCCTCCAACTTCCAGCATTTCCACAAACACCCGAATAGCAATCTCTGGCTGTTCTTCCTGAATATAACCCGACATTAGTGACGTCCACGTAACAACATTTCTTGTACACATTTTATCAAACAGCTTGCGTGCAGCCTCCATTCTTCCAAGCTTAGCATACGTATTCACAAGAAATGTCATGACAAACGAGTCCTGATATGAACCAGTCTTTACAATGTGACCGTGAATCACTTCAACGTCTGAAACTGAGCTGTTTTTCACACATTCTCGCAACACCGGAACATAAGCAGCTGATTCTACCTTCTCATTTACATTTCTTATCAGCGAAAGTCCCTTCCTGGTGTCCAGACTAAACGGGTCCACACCTCTTTCCAATGAAATGTGTTTCTGAAAGAAACAAAATCATCAAAATTGATTTCTTCATGCAACACATATAAGAACGTAAAAGAATAAACAAGGATAAATGTTATTACCTTCTCAATGGATAGAGAGGAGATATTGTTTCTCTTGAAATCGGGGTCAAGCTTGAGAGTGTTGCTAAGCACAACTGAAGGCATAGAAGCCATGGATTTGAGGAAGTGATTTCAGACTGTACTTTAACAGCAAATGCTCTTTTTTTTTAGCTATTGCTGAAACGTGTTGGCCATCCGGAGAATACGTTATCTTGTCGCTGGACCTACATGATAAAGATCCGTCTATTTACAGTCACTCATTGAGGGTAAAGAAGACAAAGAGATCGAGTAGGTGAGGTTTAGAGAGAGAAGTGTGGGAAGAAGAGTGAAAGTATGAATGTAAATATAATAAATTTTCTGAGATGTGGCCATTGAAATTCACATCTCTCTATTCGCGATGTTAAAATTTCTGGCAATTTCTTCATCGTCGTGGAAGTAGCAGAAGCCATGGATGAGCTTAGCCTTGTAGTGAGAGATGGAGGCAATCTCCATCCAACACATAACCGCCACGCATGCCATGGAAGAAGGTCATGAGCTCCTTAGAGGTTGTTTCGATGGAGCGCAATGCATGACCAATGGCAATGGAGTCATAAGAGACAAGATAGGTCGTTGATAGCTGGGGATGGGTAATTCGGTTGGTCACAAGGTGTGAAATTTGGAAAGAAAAATCAGGATGTGTCCGGTAAGCTAGGAACTGAGCAGTAAATAAATGTTTAATTTCTGTGTTCAGTTGAGTTATAATAATTTAGATCCTTCTAGATACTATGGTGAAGGATTCAACCTTTTGAAAAGAAAGATAGGTCTTTGATAGTTGTGATAGTGACTTTGACTTTTTTGCCTACGAAAGTCAAAATTCCAACCTCAGAATTGTAGAGTGATAAATCAAAGCACGATCCATTTGTTTGAAAAACTAGTGTCTGGTGTCCACAAAAAGTCACTCATTCTTGCATTTTTGTTTACAATCGGTCACACAAAAACCAAACCAATTGTGCTCGATGACAAAATAATAGTCGTCATTCATATCTAAATCTGAGTAAAACCAATAATTTATAAGAAATAGATAGTAGAAATGGTTAATGATACAAAAATGGAGTTTCAAGTTTCATGTCCACCCAGGCTAGGGTGCCAAACTGAAACGCCTGGGGTGCGGGGTGCCTATTTTGGTGAGATAATAGGATTGAGAATCATTCTTGAAAGAAGAAAAATAAAGCCACAAAGATGTAATACACACATACACCCTGTGAAAAATCAAATGGATCCAGCTGCTGCAGGCCTTGATTATTAGACACAACCACAAGCTGATTCTTTTCTTTTCTTCTTTTTTTTTTTTTTTTTCTTTTTGGAGAAACCACAAGCTGATTCTCTATAACATGAAAATCAACGCTTTTTACACTTTGCTTTCGTAATTCTTGATTTGCATAATTCATCCGGTGGTTTCCAGATCAGATCCTCAAGATTGCCACAGAAGTTCTTATAAAACTGCAAAACAGCAAATTTAGTCAGCAATTCTAATTCTAATATGGGAAATAGTCAAATAGATTCATAATTTTTCTCATTTTACGCGTGCTCCTACTTTATTAAATAACAGAAAGAGGAAGTAACCTGATAGGAAACTAACCTTGAGAAATTCAGTAGAATCTCCAGCAGCTTTCTGAATGTCCACCATGAAAAATGTTGGAGCTACTTGGAAAATCTACACACAAGAGTATTTAATTTAACTAATATTCGTAGTGTCAAAGTGAGCTTGAGATTTCAAAAACAATGAATGTACCTCCATAATTACGGAGAAGTGTGAGATCTTATCTGCGGATAGACCTTCCACCCTCATCTGAGAAATAGTGAGAGTCCAAATGTAAGCAACCATAAACCAGCACAGGTTTCCAACAAAAGCAAATGCATTCATAAGTAATGAAGTTCATTTGTCCACCTTATAGTTACGAATGTGTGTCTTGAACCCCATTGATTGGGCAACCACTTCCATAGTTGATAAGGCAACCTTTGCGGGTTTTTGTGTAAGAAAGCGTGTCTGATGCTTTGCTGAATCCTGTGAAGGCCAGAATCCACTTATCAAGGAATGGACAAAATCCATTTATATTAATAAAATTCTATCACAAAAATGTTAATTCTGTTAGTAAAACGTTTTCCAAATTCAAAGTAACAACTACTGACACCCAACTCTACTCAACTAAGCCTTAATCTAATCTAAACGGAATAGTGCAAAAAAAAAAAAAAAAAAACAGAGAGCGTTGCATTCTTCTTTTGGTCATTTAGATCATTAGATGTCAAGGCATTGAATATAAAAATTGTAAGAAATATACGGTTTTATAGAAGCAACCATATTGTTGTTATTGAGATCACAAGCTTGAAATTCCAATCTTCTCTCCAATGTAACCTCTCCCCCTCCCCCCCCCCCCCCCCCCCCCCTTTTCCTTCAAAATGAAGAAGAGTAGATGAAAGAGAATTTCAAAAAATAGTTCACTTTAAAGGATGTAAGCAATGTATACCTGCCCACGATCAAACAAGACTGAAAGGTTTAATCCTTCAGAAAGGATGATTAGATCAAATGCATTAAGAGCTAGAGGCCCAAAATCCTCATTGTTGCATTGCTCATTTGGCACTTCTTCCTACAAAACATTTTACTTTGTAAGGGCATGTAAGAAGGAGATTAAGCAGTCATTAGTCAACAATATATTTCTTATAAATTATTGTATGCACTCTTCTAGTTTAGATGAAGTGCTATAAATTAGAAAGACTAAGACATGAACGAATTACCAACCTCAGTATCATCAAAAGCTGCATTAATGTCATCTAAATTAACATCTTCATACTCTATGATCTTCACAGGAACATAACCCTTCTTAAACCACTCATCATTCCTGATCTCTTCAATCCGAATGCGCTGTCCAATGTAGCAGAGGTGACTAGGTGAGAACCAGGAAGAGTTCATAGAAAAAGGGGCAAAGTTTGTCTAACAATTGTAAAATACCAGGGCTTTCTTCAAGGTGTATATTATTCTAAAATATCCAATTATAAACAGAAAAATTGATCACCAATTACTAGGCCTCTACTGTGATTGGACACCAAAATAAAGAGTACATTTTCATGTGTCAAAGAGTCCCAAGAATTATAATACTTTTATTGGTAAATTACCACATATTTTCAAAGAAGAAAATATTATGGTCCAGAATGTACAGATCACACAAAAGGCTATGCAAAGGCAATGTTAGACTCTTATCAGGATTTCCATTGGTCCATACGCAGCCATAATACATGTGTGCATGTAACTTATAAGCCAAAGTACTTACCGTTTCAGGGTTAGGGTCTAAAATTCTATGAATCAATGATTTTGCTCCCACTGGGAACCATGATGGGCAAGAAAATTCTGCTCTCTCAATCTGCAGAAAAGGTGCATATTAGTAACTAAATCTTAATTAAAGCAGAACCTTCCTCCATAAGCAAGCAACTGAAAACAAGTTATTTAAGCAATTAGTAATGGTTATGCATGTCTAGCATCCAGTTGTCTACTACCTTGCCATACAATGTAGTGAGATCAACCTCATCAAATGGGAGATAGCCTGCCATTAGAACATAAAGGATGACACCACAGGACCAGACATCTGCCAGAGCCCCGTTATAACCTTTGTGACTGAGAACCTATGCAAGAAAATGAAGGCAAAAGGGAAAAGTTAAAGACACAGGCATAATTTCAACAATGGTAGTTTCCAGAACAAATCACAAATGCATGGAAATAAATTTGAACCAGAAGTTAGCCTTCTATTACCTCTGGTGCGACATAGTTAGGGGTCCCACATGTTGTCTTGAGAAGAGAAACACCCTGTGCACAAATATGAAAAGTTAACAACATACTGACTTCCATAAAATGAGATAAGCAGACAAAGCTAGTTGCCTAATAATGTTCTTTAGAACCCTACCGGATCAGGAGATGCACTAAGTCCAAAATCTGAAATTTTCAAATTCCCTTGGGAATCTAGTAGAAGATTTTCAGGCTGCATGACGAAGAAACAACACTGAGAATTGTATGGAAATGCATAACAACATAACATTGTCTTATATTTATACAGGTTGGCCAATATGCACCTTCAAATCTCTATGATAAACTCCCTTACTATGACAATAATCCACACCATCAATGAGCTGTTGGAAGTATCTACGAGACTCAGCTTCACTAAGTCGCCCATGGTGGATCTGGAAACAGGTGGAAAACATCATGGTCTCTCTAAATATGCTGAACTAGAATAATATTCACCTATTTTAAGCTACAATCTTCAAAGTTGAAGGGCTCACTATTTTATCAAAAAGTTCTCCCCCTGTTATGAATTCCAAAATAATATAAATCTTTGTGCGGCTTGCTATAACCTGACAAAAAAATATGCTTTTTAGCCAGCAGAAAGTTTGAACGGAAGTATTAAAAAAACTCCGAAACGATAAAAGCCTGAAGTGACTGGAAAAATCTCCCTTTTGGGTAAATAAAAGGCATATACTCTTATTTTAGCTCATGCCTCATGTAAACGAACAACATATGGATGCCTGACAAGCTTCATTATAGATATCTCTCTCTTAATCTGCAAGAAGAAAATGCAGAAAACTGTTAGTGGAGGATAAATCATCACTAATCAACATAAGAGCTGCAAAGTCTTGCCCGAATGCCAAAAACTCTTGCAGACACAGGCCTTTTTGATGCATGCATATAATGTGAGAGTTGTACCCAAAAGAAAATAATAATAAAATTAAAGCCCATCCAGTAAACACATCAAACATCTCCAGTACTTTTTTGCCTACAAGATCAATAATTCAAGTATAGCTCCCAAACTTTGGTTGTGCTGGCTCAGTTAAGTTACAATTCCAAAACTCCAGTACTTTGAAGGCATAGTTAAGCTTTCTGATAGGCAAAACTAAAATCTCTTTCTGTTTTTCTGCAGATATTAAGCATAACTAAGCAAAGTGCAAGCTACATCTTTGGAGCAGGCACCAATTCACAGACCAACCATATTTTCAATTCCATTCCAGTTAACTTGTAACAAGAGAAGAAAAATGGTGCTAAGCAAGTCAATTGTTTATCATTCTTTTTCTGCATTTCATCTGGCATAAATTAACATCTTAGTCGCCTTCCACTAATTCTAGGGAAAATCTCAGTGATCACAACTTCAACCACAAATTACTATATGTAGAAATTCGTTAAGCAACGCAACTCTATCCACACGAAAAAAGGGAAAAAAGTAAGCACACAAGTATCTGTGCATAGGTATTTAGCTGAATCACCTGTTCGACCATCTTGTGCTTGATGATGGCGCTACGATCGATAACCTTCATCGCGACGCTCTCGCCGGTCTCCGTGTTTTGCGCGAACTTCACCTTCGCGAATGTTCCTTCCCCTATCGTCCTACCCACTTCATACTTCCCAACCTTCCTCACCACCATCTTTCAGCAACTCAGAACACAAACTACTATTTATCTTTTTCCCTGTATTTATTCAACCAATTTCCATGGAGGCATTTGCTATTCCCCAAATCTTTTCCCAAAAACAAAAACAAAGTCAAGCTTATGGAATAAAGCTTTCTTCAGCTGCTCTCTTTTGGGAATTTTTGGAGTACAGAATCAAATATTCCGGCGACTGGAAACTGGAAAGGGGATTTGATTGGAGATGTGGAAAACGGAACGGAAATTCTTCAAAAGGGTGTCTGGGAAGTGGGAACGCTGTAATTGATCGGAGAAAGGGAAGTGATTAGGAATTTAAAAGTTTGGTAAAGTAGAGATTGGCACTGTAGTTGGGATAAAACAAGAACAGCAAGCTATTGAGAAAACGTAAAATGCATTTTTAGACTTAATTTGTACGGAGTAAAAGTATTCCATTAATGGATTAAGCCCTTTACTCTTTCATATCAGTTGCTGGCAGACCGCTTTTATGTCTGAACGTGAAGAAGAATGGCAACTTGCAAGTTATTCCTCCTCATTTTATTAATGGTTTTTTACTGTAAAAAATGTATTACACTAATCTCCTCTTTTTCCTTTTGACTTCTGTAAATTGGAGATGCAACTTTTTTAAAATATATTTTTATTGTTTTTTAATTTAATATCAATCATTCAGGGCAGTTGTTCCATCAAATTGAGGTGTCTAAGATTCAGAGAAAAAATTAAACACTGTATTCAACGATAAAAATTTTAAGTTATACCAAAAAAAATCATGTAACTATCGATGCACGAGAAACAATTGAGTTTATCTTCCTCTAAAATTTAATAGATGTTAAAGGAGATTGACCAAATAATTATGTGTCCTTATTGAACGGAAGAGAAATTTTGGTCAATATATTTGTCATTCTATTTTGTTCTCTATAAACATGCATTATTATTATTATTATGCCTTCTGTTATTTTCTTGATCTTTTCTTTACAAACATATGAAAATTTATCTACCATAATCCTCACGACTCATCAGTCCTTAAGTTATTGGATTACTTTATCCGATCAGACATCTATCCCAATTTGATGGAACTCAATTGTATGTACAATCAGCAGCAGCATTGATGGTCTTGCTCTGAAAATTAAAAATGAATTTAAAGTTTCAGTTGAATGTTTTATATAGATTATGCATCATTAATGTATAAGTGAAGAATACTCTGAAAATTAAAAATGAATTTGTGGAGTAGGTAAATGTAATGTAAGTTTGAAAATGTTGTCAAACATACGATTGATAATGTGTGGCTCACAAACAAGTCATCATTCTTGCCTATACAGTGGAATATTAGTGGAGGTGTTAATGTTGCCACCGTGCAAACTATTATTGATGCAATTAACCCGTTCGCCCATGCGCAGTCCCATCGCTATAGGTTAACAAAAAATGTAGCCCCAACCAACCACTCTTTCTAATTTTATGAGGAAACATAAAGTTGCATAGATGTTGACATGTAACAGTGATGCGTTACCTAATAAAAAACAAAGGCTAAGAAAAACCAAAACCTTAAAATTGCAACTAATTTGCTGCCCCTTTCTGGGACTGACGTTGGCTAGCTGACCACGTAGTTGCGTGCCACTTGCGCTAAAATGATCTTAATTAAGAAAGTCAACTTCAAATACGTGAGGGAATTGTGATTCTTTATTGGTATGATATTTTGTGTTGATTGTTGACCCTCTCGTATGAACATGAAAGCTCACAATTTAAGTTGCATATAATTGATCCTTCGAGAAGGTTAATAGACTACTTTGTAGCTACGAAACATACCCTTAACACCTTAAGGTGGCAATTTATATCATAGACCAAAGTCCACATAGCATTATGGACAATGGATCGAAACGACAAGGTACAAAATTTATACTTATAAGGTATAAAATTTCATATATTTCGTATAACACAAGACATAAAAAATCAGAACACAAGATACACACACATTATATATTTACTTATTTTTCAAATATCATTTAGGTACATAATTTGTGTTCATAGGCATATAATTTCATAACATAAGACACAAAATTTATAATACAAGACACGTACACCTGCACCATGACCCATACCCTGGTCCATAGTATATGGATTGCCTTAAAGTTGTGGTAAAGAATTTACCATAAAGTGCATAACACCACTATATAGCTTTCAAAAAAAAAAGAAAAAAAAAAAAAAAAGAAAGAAAGAAAAAAGACAACTATATACAGCACTATGAAGATGGGCCTAATTTGATTGGGCCAATATGGCCTTAGTTAAGAAAGATACCATTAAAGCCTAATGAAAGTAAACAGAACCTAGAATTTAATATAGTTTCGTTTTTGGTTTTCAAAAAACAGAACCTAGAATTTTGCTAAATCTCAAAAGAATTTTGCTTTCAAAAAAAAAAGAAAAAGAAAAAGAATTTTGCTAAATCTCACTAAAAGCCTGCAGAACAGTTACCAGAAGTAAACGAATACACAAGACGATGGTGAAAGCAGCAGTGGGAGAGGAAGCGCAGCTGAAACTCGCGGAAGAGCGGCTTACCAAATCGGGGCCAGCCGCTCAGATAGGGCTTGTGATAGGGAAGCTGAGCTCGAGCTTAGATCGCGGCTTCATATTCGACTTGGTACCGACGCCGCTGAACGATGCCGGCGAGCCGGCTTGCTCAATTGTCGGTGGCGCGAATGACGATCGGAAGAAAGGAGGGAAGGGAAAAACGCAGGCCGATTCTTCGGCTTTATTCATCGATCAGGATTGGATTGCTGAACACGCTCGCCAGGTCCAATTTGATTCGAATTGATGGATTTCAATTTCAGTTTCCTTCATTCGCTATGCGGTTTGCTTTTCGATTTAATTTTATTGCCAGTCATTTAGTTTTGCGTAGCAGTAGAGGATTCCGATTATCAGCATTATCAATGAGTGCTTAATATGTACGGAGTAATGAAATACGTTCGGATGCATAAAAGTACTTTTAATAAAAGTTTGTAATGACTTATTTGTTTGTTTGGATAGTGTGTGTGTGTTGTTTTACTCTGTGAACTTGATTGCATGAGTTTGAATTATATTTAGGAAATTTATGCTAGCAGCTTAAAAGAAGAGGAAGCTCTCTACCTCCGTGATCTTAACAAGTGCTTGTTTACCTTGATGATCTCTTAAGTTATACTTCATCTGTCAGGTGTTAAGATGTAAGGCAAATGCCTAGTTAGGGAATCTAAGATTGATGGTTTGAATGTGACAATGCATAATACCATTTTTCAGGTTGGAAGAATGCTATTGGGTGGAATTAAAGTGATTGGCATCTATATATGGGCTAGTGAGAGCTCATTTAAGAACTCAACAATAACCATGTGTCAGGTTTGTTTCACTCTGTAATATAGTTTTCTTTTGGCGAGTGAGAGTGGTAAGAGGAGAATTTACTACTGAGTTTCTCAATTTAATTGTCAACTTATTGTTTGGATCATTTTTACAGACTGTAAAAGCTGTTGCCAAGGCCACTCCCTTTATAGATGCTGACAGTGATGAGCGGCTACTTGTTCATATTTGTTACAGTCCCATGAGGTAGCTTTCTGCAAAAAAAGGCTTCCTTCTTGTTATTCTTAATTCTTATTACTTATAGGTATCTGACATTTTCATTTCAGGTGGACAACTCGGAATTGCTCATTGGCTTCTAATATCACATCAAGCAGCCTACGACCTTGTGATTTCAAAATGGGGAAAATTCTTACTTCCCTCCAGGCATTCAGATGCACATATGCTTTTGATTTTAGGTAATATGTCACTTCTTTTGCTTTCCCCACTATATAAATTTCATTTAAGATACCTTCCACTATTGAAAACTGTTGATCTTTATTTGTGATTATAATTATTTTAATTTTTAACAAAATGGCATAGTTGAGCAACAGTTTACTTAGGTTGTTTTGCAGATTATTTACTTTTTATTTTTTATTTTTATTTTTTATTTTTTCATATATGCAATGTTTGATGATTTGAATAGTATAGTTACTTGAGTGCTCTAACTCAAGCTGCTCTTCTATTATCCATAAATCATGTAAAAAGATGAATGGTGCTATAGGAATTGGTTAGATTCAAATTGATGAGTTGATGCTTGTTGACTCTTGGCTTAGCCATCATCTATACAACTCTGCATTTGTTTTCCCTCTATGTATCCTATGACTTTACAAAATGAACTCTCCCTCTCTGCAAAAACTGTGAAGCTGATTATAGGTACTATACATTTCCAGAGTGCCAATATGCCGTGGGGATGAGTCAAATATCACAAGATTGGCTGACATTCTTCACCATTGTATTTCTCTTCATGCGAAAGAGCTAAAATGTGCAAAGGCTTTAATTGATGGAAAATTGGTAAGAAACTTGACTACTTTACAGTTCAAGACAGTATATTGATTCAGGCATGTAGGTTTAGTTCTATCTTAACTATTAATCAAGTTGCTAGCTGAAAAATCCTGTTAACTGCCCTGCAAATTATTCTTGGGGATCAAGTGTTGCATATAGTATAGTTTAGGGGAGTAAACTGAAATTTGCCCAAAAATAATTTTCTAAGATACATTACTGTACTAGTGCCCCAGTAGCCATTTCTGCACAATTGCCACAATTTAATTGAAAATAAAACATATTTGGCTACTATTATAGACTAATTGACAGGAAGTGGGCTAAAGATAGTTTCAGCATATTTGACAGTGTTTTATTGGATGCCCTAGGAAGAAAGAGTGATGATATGGTAAAATATGAGATGGGAAAGGAAGATTTGGATCTAAATTTACTTGGATACAAATACAATGAATATAGAAAGGCAACTGGATAGAGTTATAGAACTCATGTATGCAAATCCAATCAGATTGGGATAAGCCTAGTTGAGTTGTGCTGTGAACCAACAATTTTGACTGATAGCTTTGTCTCGGAATATTTCTTAACATTTTTAGGCAATTGGGGATGAGCAAGTTGCATCAGGCGGTGTACATGATGTCGAATTCCTCCTACCTTTCATGCAAGATAAGTTTGATGGTGCGGACTATTATTCTTGCATCTAAATGATTATTTCGTTCTTCCAAACACCTATATGGCTATATTGATTTGGGTTGAAACTCTTTTAAGATTATGAATTCACTAATATGACTACTTTTTAATTAATTAATTATTTTTTAAAATCTTTATTGTGAAGCATGCAGCCAAAAAGACATTATTGGTGTTCTTGTCTTTGCTGGTGCCGTCTGCTCTTATGCTTACTTGACTGCAAAGGAACAACTTTCACAAGCTATGACTGATATAAAGGTATGAAACAGCAGGCCTTGCTTGCACCTGGCAAGGGCTTCCATTTTTCATTCAAAATATAATTAGTATTGCTGAGTGCTGACAGATGGCTGTTATTTCATCTGGTAAAGCTTTTATCAATTGGCACATTGTAGAACAGAGAACTTTATGTTGATATTAAATATGTATACTACATCATTGTGTTGGTAGTGGAATACCTAATCCTGCATTTTTTGCAGTAAAGTAAGTGAACTCGTTTTCTTTTGCATAGGAGGATATAATATTGAGTTTGAAGAGTAGATTAGACATCATATGTGATGCCACAGAGAGGGGATCAGATGATATTGATGGAAGCCTTGAAGAAGCAAGGGATCAAATATCAGTAGAAGAACCAGTTCCACTACTTGATTTACAATTGCAAAGGTAAGCTACTCATGGAACTCTCAACATCCTATTCTCATTACAGAATTTAAATTGTCTTGAACCTGCAACCTTGCCATTTGAGCTACATGATTTATGCTGTCGTGGTTGATGGAAGGCAGCAGTTGGTCTTGGCTGATGAAGAATTATTATCATTATTTTAAATTGTGCTTTTGACAGGAAAAATTGCAGCCTATTGTTTCCTCGAAGAGTATTTATTCCATGGTTAGCTAATACATATGTCTGTGACTACATACAACCATCTGAAACAGTTGAGGTATGTTGCATTTATTTATTTATTTTTGGGTTAAAAGTAAGTTCAATTGTTTCATTTCAGCTGTCATAGACTCATAGCATGTAGTGCTCATCATTGCATTGCGTCCAATACATGGGGCATTAGAATTTATCGGGGACAGATTAATTATGGTAAAGGAAAACATAATCCCTGTTTGTATTTCCAATTTAATCCCCTTAGAGTTGACAGTTAAAATCCTTTGAACATCTGTGTATCATATTGCATGTGAGTGAAGTTTGGTGATTTTGAGATTGAAATTATTCAACTATAACTTGGAACTTTTTCTGAACTACAGGTTCTTAATGATCATTGTGCTGAGTTGATGTCCATAGAAGTTCCGATTGATCCTTCAAGAATTCTAGAGCCTGAATCAGAGGCTCCTATATCTGCAACCACCCAGTCTTTTTGGGACATCTTGAAACAACATTCCTTGTCGGCAAAGCCAGACCTCTCAAAGCATGAAGAGACAAAAAGCTTGAGAAGTGACCAGAAATCTAAAAACTCAGCAGGCTTTAACATGCTGATGCCATTTTTGGTTCTTATTCTGTCACTCATAGTGGGAGTGGTAATGTTTTCAATGAGGTCATCATAATGCAATCGTGAAGAGTTACCAAGTTTGCCCATCAGGTATGATCTTTTTCTTCCAATAGAGATTTACTTATATGAGAATATATCCTTTGAGGATAGTGAAATTCATGTGTATATTACTTTTAAAAGGAAGTCACTCTGAAACTTGAATTGATTCTTGTCTTAACAGTCCTTTAGGTGCCTTTTTTTGACGACTAAAACTTGAATAATAACTGCTGTGTAAATACAATGCTTTTATCCAATCCCCTTGAAACAGTTCATGGTTCGAACCAGAACCGTCGGTTCCGGTTAGTAACCGGAACCCATATGGTTCCAGAGATTCTGGAACCGGAACCGGTAAAAGAAATAGGCACACCCAGTTTGCCATATATATATATATATATAGTCATGATTAGGTGTGGCCGCTCCTTAACGTATTGCCAGTGCGGCTGCACCACTATGTATACAAATATACACCACTCAATGTTAAAAAATGCACCACACAAATATGCATCATTAGGTATGCATCATAAAAAAAAGTGGTGTGTTTTATGGTGTTTTTGTGTATTTTCATTGTGGTGCGTCTTTTAACATTGAGTGATACATTTTTTAACATTGAGTGGTGTGAACTATAGCGACCGCACAGGAAGGCGCGACCACATTTGAATAGATTTATATGTGTGTGTGTGTGTGTATATATATATATATATATATATATATATATATATATATATATTACGGAGTATATATTAGATATTATATATTAATATATTATACACATATATTAGATATTATATATTTTATATATACTAAATAACAAAACATTAAAAAAAAAGGTTTGATAAAACCGCCGGTTCCGTTCGTTCACTTCCGGAACCGGTTCCGGGTCTGGTCTCTTTACTCATTTAGGAATGAGGAAAAGATTTTCTTGTGCACAAAGGTAGGGGTTGCTAAATTTAAAAGGCATGCAATTTGTGGGCAGCACAATTTATTACGCCAAGACTGGTATATAGTTTTGATGGGTGCGTGTCTGCTTCTAGATTGACAAATCTCAATTGTTTTTAAAATCGTGTTAGGAGATGCAGAAACATGATGCTCCCCAATGAAAATCATAGCCTCTAAAGCCAAAAAAATCTCTGTTAGCTGCAGTTCAAATCATAGGCAGACCATCTGGATGCTTCAGTCGCTTGGGACGTCTGATCCACTGGGAATTTTACCGGGATAGTCGGTTGTGGGAGTATCTGTTCCAATCATACTGCAAATACAAAAATACCAATTTAATTTAAATGGCACGAGGGAGACGTGGTAGGATTAAGAGAAAGAACACAGCAAACTGAAGAGAGGGATGCGCTTTTACCATCTGTCAACAATAACCATTGACCGAAGTTCACAATTCTTAAATCTGCAAAAATGGAAAAGTACGAACAGTTAAAATGACTTAATCCAAAGTTCACCATAAAGAAAAGGACCTGTCGGCACTAGACTATTCTCAATTGCAAAAAAAAAAAAAGAAAAAGAAGGAAAAGTACGAACAGATAGTCTTTTATCCTTTACGTATAAATTTACTCTAAAACTTACTGTCTGCAAATTTCATTTTTCACATTTAGATTGCAGTCATTTCCAAATTGTTTTAGAGTATGAGTTAAGAATCCACTGTGAGTAACAACTGCAATTTCCTTCTCCTTCCGTTTCAACAACCTGTACCACAAATTAATCAAAAGCAGGAAAAATAAGAATCAATAAGACAGCAGGTGCTGCTTATGGTATAAACATCAATATAATTATGTCTAAAATGTTATATAATCAAGTTATTATAGAGGGGTATCTGAAGCAACCTATGAGAATACATAAAAAGAGCTTAGCAAATGAAACTGGTTCAAGTTCAAAAACTATCTGATATCTTATAAAACAAATTTTGTAGTAGTATAAACCCTTCTTTAAGTTTTTTCAAACTATGAATTGAAAACACATCTCTTGAAAGTGTTGACACATATAACAATACCAGTTTAAAAACGTCATCCCCCTTGTAGCAAGTTCTTCATCTGTCTCCCTAATGTCCTCCTTCCACAGAAAGTCATCATCATGTTCAATCTATAGAAAAACACAAACAGTGACAATGACAATGAGGCAAACCATAACCATGGCCATGGCTTGGCAATATTAAGAAGAATGATAATTAGCAAGTGGAATTTTCTTTTTCAAGGGAGGGAGGTGGTAAAATCATATAAACAGAAGAATGTAATAATAAGAAATTCAAAGTCATGCAAATGTACTTGCCAATGAGAAATCAATTGCTGGAAATTGAGGCTTATACTCGCTGATGTTTCTTCTTTTATCACACCAATGAACCCCCTGGCATTATGTGAGATAAATGAGATATTCATTTGAGATTAAAAATTACCCAGTAGTTATGCACTTATGCTTTACCACGTGGGCGTCATGGAGTCAATTAGAAATGAGTAAAGAATACATGGAAAATATTCCATTACAAGTTTATTATTGAAGCAAAATAATTGGACTACAAAAGGAACAACAGCATGGGCGGAAACCAAAGAGACAACGAAAATCAGTTAATTAGCATCCAAAAGAAAGGTACACAAAATTAGGAACTCTATAACTAAAGCAAATGCAGAAGATCAAGAAAGGATAAGGATGTGAGCTCTTTAGTTTGAAACCATAAAATGCAAAGTTTTGTATAAAAGAGAGAACATATGCATGAGAAAATAGGAGAGGTAAGGACTAATAGAAAGACATATATACACCCTATAGGTTACGACTTACTATATGTTCTCGGCACAACTCCATTGCCAGGAATGGAGGGCAATTTAGACTTGAAATTGCAGGTCGACTACTGTTTCCAGCATTTGCCACCATTAACGGAAGACCTTGTATGTCATCAGCATAGCCTTCTCCCCCAAAGACACCAACTGCTGTTTGTATAGTCCTTAAATATAAATACAAAAATAAATTCAGGGATCAAGGATTCTATATATCTATTTTTCAAATCCAATATAACAAATAATTCCTAGATATCCTAGCCTGTGCCAAATAGTAACAGCCACTAATTCTTTTGGCTTTCTAGATACAATTCAGTCAATCTATCTGAAGCCCCTATCCCCATGTACTCATTATTTGCTCTAAATGGAAAGTTAATAGAATAGGGTGTTCATGCAGTACTGTAAGTCTGCAAAGCAACGAATATATCCATTTCCCTTCAGCTCAGGTATTGCTCTGTCATATTAAACTTAAAACTAAATATCAGCCGCTATGAGCAAATTAGGAGAGGGTTTGAGAAGGGGGGAAGAAGACAAAAAATCTTTAGTTTTTTTCAGATAAGTAAAATACTTGCTGCAAGAACTTCATAACTTATTAGAAACACAAACTCATACCTCAACAGAGGGGAAGTGACAACCAATTCGACACTCTTAGAAAGACCGGTTGAGTTAACATGTTTGCGTAGATTATCCACCTATAATGGCAATACAATGTCAGACGGTTCTATCTAATCAGGAAACCTTAATGGTTGGTTAAATAAGGTGCAAATAAAAGTTCAACTAAGGCCATAACAATTAAATTAGCAAAGAATTGCATATTATGCCAAGCAACAAAAAATTAAACTATCTATTTGCTACCTGCTGCCAACCAAGAGGGGTAAGATTTGCATCAAAAAGGTGTGGTAAGAGGTATGCATTCTGGTCCTTTTCTCCTTCTACATTGTGAAATCCCTGAGCATGCCTCACCTAAGAAAAATGTGAAGAAAAAGGCCAGTGAGCAGATGGTAGAAACTGCAGAAAATTCACTAAAAATTAAACATTATTTTAAGTATGCTTATAACAGATGTGTACAACTAATGAGAGAGGAAAGAAGATAACCAGGTGGATCGTTTTACATCTGTGCAGAGGATAGACACTCTGACCCCCGGAGGCATCCATATCTGAGACTGGAAAGCAAAAGATATATGTATCACTACAAAAGACAATCTAGCGAATGTCGAATGACTTAAAATTTTAACTGGGCAAAAACAAAGGCAGCAAGTTTCTGGTTCAAGCATGTGTGTACATGAATTCTAATATAGCTATAATCTAACACTCAAAATACTTGTTTATCAAATGGAAAATTCTTAGCAGACTTATTCAGCCTCCTATCTGCTGAATTGCTGATGGTTAAATTTGAAAGTGAAAGTGCTCCCAATCAAATTCAACTGTCTGCAAAATCAATAAAAAGGTTCCTGGTTTCTGAATAATTTTTACACTGTCAACTATTCAGTTAGACAACAATCCATTTGTTTAATTTTTACAGTCCTTGCCGCCTCTTAGTTAAAAACCTGGACCAGCTATAAGACACGTCAGGTTGTAACATCAGATCCATCCACAAACACTGAACCTTAGGCAACTTGAAAGTTCACAAAAGAATATACCGGGAATAAAAAGTAAAATATACCTCTTAAGTCATAGCATCTTTTTGTTGGGATCAGAAAACAGCTACTAATTCATGCACACATGGAAATGCATATATTTACATATAACAAAGTTTAATGCCTTGATATACCACTCGAAATTACTTTTAAAGGCGAAAAAAACAGTTCAATCGCAAACATTCGATAAACTTATACGGAGTAACAAAATAGAACTTCTAACCACAGATCAGAAAAAAAAAATGATAGAACAGTAAAGGATTACTGCAAAAACTCTACAATCTACATACGTACATATATATACATAGACTGACACATACATACATTCATGTATACATTCACACATCGATCGCGGTCATTCGTGTTGATCAAATCAATAATTCGCGATATGAACCGCATCGAGCCATCTACAACTCCTTAGAGACAGAGAGTTACCTGAGGAGAGAGAAGAAGAGCAGCGAAAGGCGGCGGAGCGAGAGCGAGAGCGAGACGGAAGAGAAACTACCGGAGAAGAGGAGCGTCGGAGTTGGAGGCGGAAGTTAGTTGATGTTCTGGAACGGAGGTTCGGAGTGAGAGCAATAGAAGTAGAATCAGAATAGTTCCTGAAATGGAATTGCACTTTTCCAAATTGGAATAATAATAAACAATTGGCGGCACTATCTGTCATAGCGGCAGCCGGATCTGCGTTTCAGTTTTTGTCTCGGTTTAGTCTCCGCGCATCCCTCCACGGATATTCCGCTATACCTTTCTGTTTTTTCAGTTAGGAAATAATTTGGGCTTCTTGTTGTTCGATTCTTGTAACCCAATTGTTTTCTAGTTGGGCCTACTAGAACAATCCATTTAAGCTTTCAATTTTCAGCTTCCCATGAAAGCCATGGCCCATGAGAATTATTACTATAGTTATATTCCATTTGCAACATTAATTTTTTTTTAAATGAAAAAAATATACTTTTTGTCTGTGAATTATACGAAAATATCACTTTTCGCTCTTCAATTGTACCTTCTTTTTTTTTGAAACAAATACTTGTCTCACTTTTAGTCTATTAATTATTTACAAAGTGACTTTTTTCATCCCCGAGAATGTATTGACAAAAATCAAACTCGGGATCTTTAGATACGAGAATCATGGTCTATTCACTTGACATTTTTTTTGGGCCGAAATGCAATTTACATGTGCTAAATAATAATTTAATTAGGTGATAATTGTCTTATGCTATCATTTATAAATTTGTCAATTATTGTCTAACATGCACAACACATTGATATAAATTAGATGGTGACTTTCAGAATATCTTTTTGTATATATAATTTGCATCTAATCACCAACTTAATTAGTTTCCAAGTTGCCTCAATTCCACGATCATCGCAACAATATTAAAAGACCGTCTTATGAATGTGCAATTCATATTATTAAAGGTGCAATTGGCCAATTGCACCTTTTTTTTA
>CP025649.1:24316460-24410176 GCA_003576665.1 Ipomoea trifida | reverse complement strand
AAAAAAAAAAAAAAAAAAAAAAAAGAAGAAGAAGAAGGTGCAATTGGCCATTACTCTTCTTCATTTCATTATATTAACTTAACACTCATGGAAAGCTAATTAAACAAGCAACAAGTCTTCATGGGAAATCTTGTGAGTTGTGAATGCAACCAACCTACCTAGCTCATGTACAATACACACTATTATTGATGTTTGCGTTTCACCTTCATTAAAGATTTAACTCGTGAGTTAAAATTGATTAAGTTAGTGACAAAAAACAGTTGAAAACTTAGAACTTCATAATAAAAAAAAAAAAAAAAAAAAAATCACTGAAAAACTTGGCGGGTTAGCTCATTGGGCTTGTTCTTAGAGTTTTGATTAATGGTCGAAAATCTTCTTCTACTTCTTTTTTTAAGTACTACGCATTTATTATTTAACATTACCTCTAAGAGATACCCATAAACCAAAGAACACATATAACGTTGACATAGGTAATTAATGTAAGATTATCAACCACATAATCTAAACCAAACACACACTTAACGTGACTAATTAAGCTTGCACTTGACCATGTTATGCGTGATTATTGCAAAGTAAACTTTCAAAAAAAAAAAAAAATCCTACTAGGAGACTTTACCTAAGCCAGACAATTTTGTAGGAAGACATAGTACGTGGTATGATTTTCAAAAGTATGGAAAATCCTGTGAGTACAGCCAAAGAAATCCGATTTCGTTAGGTGAAGCAAATTGAAATTTAAGCAATTTTTGTTGATGCAAATTGTGGGTTTGAAAAAAATTAAACAAACTGATGATGTTTGGTGGCTCCAAATTTGGAGGATTTGCACCAACAACTATCTCCCTATGCTCTCTTTGAATATACATAACACAACAACTAACAACGTTGTCATAACCAACCTAATATTTATAATTACAAGCAGCTTAGATTCTAGCTAGGAGCCAAAAGAGTGCAATTTTGTCGGTATTCGAAAGCCACTGTACGTACGAAACCCTAACGCACAAAATTGTTTATAATAATAAGGTGTTTGGGATCTTTGAAATGATTGTGGTTGGATTTGAGTGTAGTTGGACTATGGAACAGGCAGCCGATATCCTTGAACAAACTTTTGTATTTTGAGGGCTTGGGGAAATATTTTAGAGGTTGGTGATGATCGTTGGATTTTCTCCTCGTATTTTGGTGTATTGTTGCGTATGTCTTTTAGTAGCTCTAGCTACACCATCCAATTTCATATCATTGGTATTTTTAAGAAGATTCTGTGTGAGGTACTCGATCGAGAGGGTGTTATTAAGTATCGTTCTGTACAGGAGTAATGTTCTACCAACTTAAGTATTCATTTTAGGGCATATTATTGGTATTTTTGTACTTATGACAATAAAGAGTACTTAATTAGAAACTCTTATTACAATCATAAAATTGTGTATTTTCACACCCCCGAAGAGAGAAAATCTACAAAATTTTCAAAAATTTTGATCACATTTTAGTTTTTAGGTGGTTGGAATTTCATATACCACCTTTAATTGATATTATTAGATTGTAAGTTTTAGGCATTATTAATGATATTCTAATGCTAATTAATCTTATTCGTTGAGAATGTGTAGTCTAATTAACTATCATTTTAGTTACTTTAGTTGAAACAAAACATATTTTTCATTTTGACACCAGTTGTGTTTGACCTTGAAAAAGGTCTGTGTCCATGTGTTACATACTTTGACTCATAAAAAATCAATTAACCCACGTAAGTGAGGGCATACTAAGATTATATAGTCTTACTATCAGTTTAGCATTTTAGATGAAATGCAATACATATTTCAATCTTTACTCTAGTTTATCTATGACGGTGTTTATTCATGCCAGCCAAAACTTTTTCAAAATGTAGGATATAGCTTTTCTCCAAGATTATATCCTAGAATAATGTATATACTTCTGTCTATGTTGACATATGAACATAAACCATTAATTTATATTGATGCCAGCCAAAACTTTTGAGGAACACATTGAAAAGTGATTATTAATAACATCAACATGGCTGCTATCTCTCCTTAATAACTGGAAATCAACCTTCATGAAAGCGACCTTTGCATGGTGGTTGCAGTTTGATGGTGGACAAGGAAATCTTCTAGACAATTCGATTGTGAACAAATGGCATTGATTAAGGTATTTTTGTCACTTCTTTACCTCTCTGGTCAAGAAAATAACATATATATTTCTCAATGCATATCAAATTTATTATTTTTATTGCAAATGTTTAATGAATAATAAAGCAAAAAATCTAAAGATGATAGTGACTCGAAGTGACTTGAGACCATAGTTTTAGTAATACCAGTAGAGTTTAGACGACCAATTTTTAATACAATGATCTGATATTTATACATGACATGTAATTTGGCTAGTTGTCTTGTAAAGATGGTCTATGAGGGAGAATCTTGTGCGACTATAAGTTTGTAATAAATTACCTTAATTATAGGGATAACTCGTTTTGCCTTTTAATAAGGTTACTTCAAAGTGAAAGATTGAAGCTAGCTAGAGACAATGTAAGCTTTAAGACAACGAAAACTCATTTCTTCCCAATCCTTAGATTGAGCAAATTCCGCCAAGGATGGTAATCCCGCCCAACAAGTTATATGATATGTTAAATATTTGAAGAAAATATTTAAGAGTGATTTTTATATGAGAGGGGATTGTTTTGATTTGTGAGGTTCAATTTGAATGGATTAATGTTTATTTTAAGGATTAAAGGAAAAATAAATAAAAACTTTATTCTTCATCACGAACAACAAATTGGCTGGTCAACAAAGACTCATGGCATGGCCCAGGTTTTTCAAGAGGAGATCTAACACCTTGGAAACATATCTCCCCATATAATTGAGCAACAAGACCAGCTAGCCTTATTAATAATTAGTACATATTTTGAGGGTTTGGTTTTGCCATTTTCCCAACTTAAGCACACAAAATAGATTTTAATGCCTCGACTAGGGCAACATGTGGGATCATGCCCATAGATGTTTAATCTAAACCACTATATATTCAATTTATTTGATCTTATTGAAAATATATTTATTATAATCATTTATAAGATCAATGAAAGTTTAATAATATTGAATACTAAGACGTCGGAATTCGACCTCACTTCAGGTGAGTCATTTTCGGTGACCTAAGGACAGTAGTCTAGTGATTAAAAGCTGCATTTAGAATTCACTTCTAGCAATAGGGTGAGAGTTTGTATCCTGCCACAAACAAACAGAAAAAGAGACTCTTAGAGTTTGGCTGGGTTGAGTTGGCCGTTAGGTTATGTTATGCACTTTAATTTGTACGTAACAGTGTATAATTTGGTATTAAATTTTAAATTTTAAGACAGATTTATAAAGTCCTGAAATTAATTTGGCAAAATTGTGAAACGGTGGATTATCCAATAATAATAGTAATAGTAAGCGATGGGAGGGATGGTGGTGTTTTGTCTTCTATAGATTCTTACATTGTATCAATTGATTTTAATTAATTATATAATTTCGTAGATTGGACAGCTAATATATTTAGTACTCTGTCATCACTTGTCGTTTTCTTCGTCAGCCTCCGATCTGCAACTAGAAATCCCCATGCCAAAATTAAAATACAAGCCTCGTGTGTCGTCATCTCATCTCTCAGAAGAAAACCGTGAACTATTTAGTTTAGTTTTTTTTTTTTGAGAATAACTATTTAGTTTAGTATCCATCCAACTATGTGGGCAAACAAAACCATTGGCTCACTTCTAGATCACTAATGATACCATTTCTAGCTATCTTAATTATTGTTTAATACTCTAATATATGGGAAAATATTTAATAATTATCATAATCACCTTCATTTCCAACTAAATTAAATGCTACGGAGTATTAAACTAGTATTGTAACTATTCTTAGTCCAAGCTAGCCGGCCTGCTGCACAGAAATAGTCTTGGCCGGTTATCATTATATTCAGTTAAAGAAATGGATACCATACACTTCTATAAAATATATAATTCGTAGCGTATAAAACTTATTTTACTTTCAATATTAGATAAGTCATTATATTAATTTAATCTGTGAGTTTCAATACCTAAATGTTTAGACCCGACTAAGAGTTAAACTTATAGGAATAATTAGAAAACTAAGTTTACACTATAACCCCAACTAATAAGGATAAAGAAATTTTATCCTGAAAAGAGTATTCAAGTGGGTAGAGCATGTATCTCATATCTAAACGTTATGAGTTTAATTCTTTCTAGCACCCTCTCAATTAAATTCAATATACATGGTCTTCATAGTACAGTTTACATCTCATGTGTAGTTTGAGTGTGTTGAGCATATATATAATAGGGAAAATTGTAATTTATGCCCCTCCATAATATGTCAATTATCAATGTCACCCCTGAATTATTGTGGTGTAAATATTGCCCCTCAATTTTTAAAAACGGTACATATATTGCCCCTCCCGTGGTGTAAATATTGCCCCTCCTTCGTTACGGGAGAGACAATATATGTATCGTTTTTTAAAATTGAGGGGCAACATTTACACCACTAATAATTCAGGGGTAACATTGATGATTGATATATTATGGAGGGGCAAAAATTACAATTTTTCCTATATAATATATAAACATAAATGTGCAATCCAACTATCAACTTAATAAGCTTTTAGTTAGGATGAAACTCATGCTTCAGTTTGGTATTAGAGTCAATTCCATGCCAAAATTTATGAGTTTGAATCTCCGTTCCACCTCATTTTGAGCACTTATATATAAACATAAGTGTCTAATCCAACTATCAGCCTGTACACACTGTCTCACACATATATCCATTTATTATTTCTAATAATTCACATATATCCATTTATTATTTTATATTTATAATAATTAAGGTGTGCAGTGTTTGGTTCAACCTTATAGTAAACCATACATAAAGCTAAGGGACAAGATTTACAAAAGAAGAAAAACAATGAATGCATTGAACTCATCACCTACGTACGCTGTAAATTTGTTGGGTGTGCAGTATATGATCACATGGAGCCGGTGGAGTGTACTACGTTGATTTCAGGTATAAAGAGAGACTGTCATAAAGGAGAAACAATAAGACAGAGAGTACACTTTTTTTTGTGTGTGATGATAGGGTTTCTACTTTCTATTGCATATTCAAAACCTCAGCCTCAGGGCATAGCTAGAAAACAAAAAACTAGTAGGAGACAATGACAGAGAGCCCTAGAGAGAGAGAGAGCCAAATTTTAATGGCGGTTTTGAGCTAATCTTGTGGGCTGCCGTAGTTGTATTCTCGAAAAGGATCAAACATGCCCCCACCGCACTGGCTTTTTTCACCGGCCACCCCCCACCATCATCCTCCATGCTCTCTATTGATGAATTGATTCTTCACGGTTCCAATATATGAATGGTGAACAACGTAACACAACTACTTTCACCTACTGGTTTACTTTTACTCAGTGTCCCATACAACCATTTATATTATTATTTGTTTCTATATTCAGTACCAACGTCTATAGTATCTGATACAATCAGTTATATCATGCAGATAATGGACAATCTAGCACAATCATTTTTTATCTTATCAATGTCCAATTAGCACAGGTGTCTATAACGTCAATACAATCCCCCTCCCCCACACACATTAAGTAGCATTCCACTCGAGTTGGTCGGACATTCAATTTTATCTAATCAATGTTCAATTAGCACGGACCGGTGTCTATAACGTCAGTGCAATCCCCCCCCCCCCCCACACACCTACCCCACACATATAGGAGCATTCCACCCGAGTTGGTCGCACAATTAGCTTGGTAACTAGAAAGTTTTAAGTTCGACCTATGAGAATTATCTATTGATCTTAGGTTACAAACTAGCCTTCACCTAGACACAAATTCAAATAGCGACATGTTACCAACACTAGTATCAATACCATTAATTAGATACACTCTCATGTGTAATTTGTCGACTATATATTACACATGAATAGTGCTTACCTAAATTGTTTCGATGTTATTAGCATCATTGTTGATTGACATCTTACACAATTTCTGAATTTCATACTTTGTATCTTATATTGGATTCTTAAAAATAGATGTATAAAATATAACAAAAGCCACATTATTAGACTACTATACATGCTTATCTTGAAATGATATTGATGGGATAGAAACGGTCAATGTGCGTGATAAATTGGACACGTTTATATTATACTTATGAAATATTATCTGTCACATAAAAAAATATTATATTGTGTGAATGATATAGATATAGATAGATTTTGTTCTGTATTCAATGAAGATACAACTAATATTACCTTTAACAAATGAATCCAAAAAGTTTGAAAAAAACGAATAGATCCATTTGCATTATAGTATGACCATTAGGGTCAACAAGAATTAAATTATGATGTGTACCATCTATATATGCATTCAATTCATTTCATCTGTTTACCTTTTCCAACAATTCTGTGCCTTGTAAAGAAGAACTTTTTGTCATTAAGATAGATGTTGCATACTTGGAATATTAAATTGTTTATTAAATAAATGAAAGAGAAATTACGAGGAAGAAAATGATTATTATTAGTGCATCCATGCACGATTGCCTGTAGTAATTGACTAGAAAGATGATGAACTTTTTTGGGAATAATAATTCATCCAACCGGACCCCGGAGGTTTTTGAAGATAAAGATTGGACCCTACTTGTTTCTAAAAATTGCACCAAGACCCCAATAAACTAGGAGTGAGCGTTTTGGTATTTGGTTCGATTTTTGTTTCAATTATTTTAGTTTTTTCGGTTTTGATTCGATATTTGGTTCGATTTAAGAACCTAAAATTTCAACACTTTTTTAGTGTTTTAGCGCAAATAATTAATTAATTATTTATTTTTACTAATAATTTAAGATTAAAAATCCATCCATTTAGGCATCTTGATTTCGTCGAACTAATTTCTGAACTCCACGAATCTACTCTAGTCCAAGTTTGGGAGCCCCATTTCTATATTGTCTGCACCCCACTATTAAAAATAAGTTTTAAGTGCAATTTCTCAAACATTAGCTCATTGTCCTAACAATATTTTTTTTCATTCTTATATTTACATATAAAATAGTAATATCAATATCTCAATTATTTACATAAGCATTATTGACCATCTAACTTTGTATAACATGAAGTAGCTTAGATAGTTAAGCATGTATATGCTGTAATTGAAGTCAAGAGATCAAATCTCCTCAATTAATTTTTTTTCAAAATTTCTAATTTGTTTTAATCTTTCGCCCCTATTGGGCGAAATTTCTGGCCATGTCTCGGATTAAAATCATCATTTTGTATGAAAAATGCTATCTTTCTAAGTATAAAGGTGAGAAATATATAGTATTTTAAACACTTTTATTATTCTTAAATTATGGTGAAATAATAACGTGAACAAACAATATATATACACTATGTGGCTCTGAGCTAATAAGGTGGTACTAATGTACAAAAAGGCGAGTCACGTAGCAGGATTAGAAGTGTGAAGGTGCCGGTGCTGCTGTGTAGTTTGGTAACGTGAACTAGCTGCTGCGCTTTGACTATTCAGTACGTATTCTGAATCTTTTACTATCAACTTTTCTGTTGGTCTTTTTAAATTAACTCATCTAAAATGAAAGAATTTGGATTTGGCATTGTCCTTAAAACCACCAAACTTTTTTGCCTACCACCCTGAAAAGGTTCTGTCTTTGTGTCGGCGGTTTTTGAGGTCGATCGACCCACATTTTAACTTGCTTAAATCTTTTCCTACCCATGTGCTAAAAAGTTAGAATATTGTTTGATGAGTGGATAAAATATAATTATTGATAGATTTTTTTTGTTGAGGTGGAGCACATATTTTAATTTGATATCAGAATAATTCTCATGTATGTTAAAAGATCATGAATTCTAATTTTTACCTCAATCGATAAAAAGGGACTATGGTCTTAGTGTAGTTGGGGCCATAAAAAAAGTAATCTACCCTTACACGTGAGGGCCGTGTTGAGCATATAATATACAGTATAAAGTAAATGTGCAATTCAACTATTAGTTTAGAGTTTTAGTTAAGATGGAGCACATGCTTCAATTTGAATATAGAACAAAATAATAATTTAAAAAAGATGGGTATAATCACGCTTAAATTATCCAAAAAAAAATGCATATATTTTTAATGCCCATTATTATCCATATATCAACATAATCAATATTTTTCCCTCACATTACCCAATTAAAGTAAGCAGGGAGAATCCTTATATTCCTTGAACCAATAAGACATACAACATAAGCCAAAACGGAATTAATTAAGAATATACAAAAGCTTTAGTAATTAGTAGTTCTGCCTGTCAGGTGAAAATAGAATGAAAAATGAAGTCTGACAGCTGAAAGCATAATATAAATTAATGGGGATTAAAGGTTAATTAAGTGTACCGGAGATAAACTAATCCGGTGATTATTCTAAAGGAAATTTCGCAATGGTATTATCTTGTTTTAAATAACAAAAGAAGTAAATTGAAGACTAAAGACAGAAGAAAAGCCAGATCAAACAGGGCTGAAATGGGTCAAGAGTTTTAAAACATAATTATAATCGACCTGCAGATCTCTAAACTTACTAATTAAAGTATATAGTTCAAGATTTATCTCATCATTAAAAAAATTAAAAAACATAGGTGAAGAGTTTATTACTTATCACATTCAAAGTGATAAGTATTTTTTTAATACTACTAATTGCCTTGAACCCATGACCTCCATTTGAAAGAGTCTTTTCGTGCGACTAGACCACAAGGCCATTGGCGAGTGTTATTTAAGTAAAAAATTTATTTTTGATATTTGAACAATTGTAGTATTACCATTTTGTATCTGATGAGGCTAAAATGGTATTTTTCTTTTAAGTATTAGTGTTTTACTAACTAGTGCGGTGCACGGAAAAAATATTAATACTTAAATAAAATAAAAGAAAAAATAAAAATCTTTCAAATTTCACCATGATTTTTGTTTTGTGACAAAAAAGATCTATACACTATTTCAGAATGTGTAATGGATAATACTTCTTTTCATGTATTTCTCTTTTGTAACAAAGAAGATGTAATATAAAAGAAAATAATAAGAAAAAAACTTATTTGTTATTTTATTAGTTTATTCCCTCTTAGTTACGTTGTTGATATACGCAATTAATTGATGGAGAACCCCATACTAACCCCGTCATCCTTGGGCAGACAGGAATGCAGGTCAAAGATTTCAGAATATTCCAAATTAAAATTTTCAATATGAATTAACTATGTAGCAAATTTCGGTGAAAACGACGTTAAAATATACAACCGAAACACCCAGCAGTAGAAATTCCAGGCCAGTGGCCGCGTTTTAAGAAAGACTTCGTCAAATTAACGCACAAACCACACAAGTAGTCACATTTGGAAGGCATGTGCAACAAGATGGACTGAAAAAACATTAACAAGAATTAAACACATGAGCTTTTGGTACGAGAGTCGTATACGTATAATAGTTCGTAAATCACACAAGAGAGATAAATGTATTAAGAAGTTAGACTTGTGTGACAAGCTAAATTGCGAGGATGAATGTAAAAATTGAATACATGACTTTTTAGTACAAAAATCATGTTTCATCTATTCGGTCATTCATTTTGGGACAAAATTTAGGAAAAAGTGTCAAATAGGTCATTGAACTTATCGCTTTTATGCAATTAGGCCATTGAACTTAAAAAGTGTGCAATTCAACCATCAAACAAGCAAAATTTGTGCAATTGGACCATTTTTACAAAAATTTTCTGGTAAAATCCAATTATATTACTAACATATATGTATTAAAAGTGACATTTTCTTCTACCACACTAGTTGGGAGTCAATATCGAAATGTTTTTAACTCAAATTGAATTAAATTTTTTTGTAAAAATGGTCCAATTACACAAATTTTGCTTGTTTGATGGTTGAATTGCACACTATTTAAGTTCAATGGTCCAATTGCACAAAAGCGATAAGTTCAGTGGCCTGACACTTTTTCCCAAAATTTATAATTTTGTTTAAAAGGATAGATAAGTTATTCCTAATTGTTATTGATTAATCTCTCGATACCCATGCCTGAATCTATAAAACTCAATTTTATTAAGAAAAAGATCAAGTCTTTTAATAAATTCTCATTAATTATTTGGGCTTTAGTAAACTATTGTTGATTATTTTGTATTGATTTACGAGTACTTTTTTAAAAGAGATAGGACGTACTCCTAAGTCCTAGCTAACACTCATGACTCTTTTATTGGTCTAGTGGTCATAATAAATACATTCATAATATGATTGTTTTCATATATTCAATAATAATAATAAGATTGCTTTTGTTTTCAAAAAAAAAATAATAAGATTGCTTTCATTTGTGTTCACTATATAAGCCCATCCTCCACTTGGTGCAACCTCATTCTCATCAAGGCTTCTTCTACCAAAGATTGCCACCTTCAAACCTTTTCAAGAAAAAGACAAAAAGAGAGAGAGAGAGATGGATTATTACTATGAAAATGGCTTCTTGGAAGAGTTATTAGCTTTAAGAAATGAGTCGTGGGAAGGAAACAATATTGCCATGGGAATGGGAATGGAGATCAATGATGAGCTCTTCGGCAACTACAATGGCTGGCCGAGCAACGATTGCACCGTCTTTGATTCATTCGGGGAAAGCGCCATACCCGTCCCACCACCTGGCTCCGCCGCCTCCACCTCCGCCTTTTCTTTTGATGAACTGTCTAGCTATTTACCGTTTGATCAAAGTCAAAGTTACTTTCCGTCTGAGTTCTACAGTCTGCCAGCTGTGTTTGGGGACGAACTGTCCCCTCAGCTGGCGGAATCCTCGAGCACCAAGCTGGAATCATTGCCATTCCCGGGCAGCCAAGAAGACCTGTCGTCCATCCTCGAGCCTGTTCAATCCTCCAGCGTTGAAACAAATCCCAGTGCTTTCAATATCGGGTTTTGCCCTGAGAAAAAGGCCAACAAATCCAAGAAGCTCCATGGCCAACCTTCAAAGAATTTGATGGCCGAGAGACGAAGAAGAAAGAGACTTAACGACAGACTTTCTATGCTCAGATCAGTTGTTCCCAAAATTAGCAAGGTAACCCCTCATTTTCTTGGTTATTTCATTTCAACCCACAAATATTTTGTTCTTTGAATCATCCCAATAAAATGCTTTTTTTTTTTTCTCCCACGAATTGATAGATGGACAGGACATCTATCCTGGGGGACACAATAGATTACATGAAAGAGTTGCTAGAGAGAATCAACAATTTGCAAGAAGAAATGGAGATGGGGACAAATGAGCTGAGTCTGATGAGCATCTTCAAGAACGAGAAACCCAATGAAATGGTGGTCAGAAATTCACCAAAGGTAATATAACTACTCAATTTTTTTTTCCTGAGCGACCAACAAAATCCGCAACCACTGCTCAGAAGTACTGAAAAGTACATACTGAATAAATCTCGTCATGTGATCGTAGTCGATAAAAAATTACAATGATATAAATTGTCTCAAAACTAAGAGGGTCACTAGACCGCTTTTTCTGAAAGTTAAATTTGTAATTTTGTGATTACTAAGTGAATAATTTGACTAACTTGGTTGGAGACTGGGGTTGTCTCGTAATATAACTATTACTATATGGTTTTCAGATTCCATCACTTTTAAAATGTTGGGGGTCAATGTATAATTTTGAAGATTTGTTTGCAGTTTGATGTGGAAAGCAGAGGGGAGATGGATACGAGGATAGAGATATGCTGCGGAGCAAAGCCAGGTCTTCTGCTATCAACTGTGGCCACACTGGAGAATCTAGGCCTTGAGATTCAACAGTGTGTGATTAGCTGTTTCAATGATTTTGCAATGCAAGCTTCTTGCACTAAGGTACAACTGAACATATATGCAATATTCTAATTACTATTTACTTGAAGGGTCTAGACCCCATGTTTTTCGCTGATTAAATGGATGGAACATGCTTTATTACCTAAAATTCACATATTTAATTTTTGTTAACACTTTTTTTTTTTTTGTCAAACTCGTCGTAGATGGTCTTTTTAGTGCGATTTACCTTTCTTGTATGATTTACAGACTATTACACATGAACGAAATTTACTAGTGCACACCCATAAATAATGGTGACATGTTTCTCTCGTCATCTAAAAGTAATAATCAAATCATGAACTCAACACATACAAATGAAACAATATCATTTACCATTTTGGCACTATTTTTATTTTTGGTGGTAGAATGTTATAAAATTTCTCTAATATAACATTGGCTAAAACGGATTTCTTAATTTTATTTCTACATAAAGTTGATAAAGCATATGCTAGATGTTTTCTCCTTTTAACTCAATGTTTTTTGTGATGGTGATAGGAATTGGAGCAAAGGGAAGTCCCAAGTTCAGAAGACATAAGGCAGGCACTGTATAGAAATGCTGGATATGGAGGGAAGTGTTTCTAAAAGAAAACATCAAAATAGAGGAAAGTGAGGATAGTCTCTGGATCTTGTTTGACAAGACATGGAGGTTTTCGAGAGAGTTGACGTTGTAGTTATTTTTTTGTGAATTTTGTCATCTTAAATATGTGGATATTCTGTTTTATATATTTATATCAAAAGTTTTGGTTGATTTTATTAAGTATTAATACCATACATCTATTTTCAACCATCAATTTCAATGTACTGTTAGAGTCATAGGTAATCGATCGATTAGCAAGTTCAATGTACCTTTAGAATTAGTTAATCGATAATGTTGAAAATTTTTTAATCTCTTGAGGTAACAATTATGATTATAAACACAAAAGCATGCATCATAATTCTATTCTCGACTAGCAATTTAAATGTACCATAAGAGTCATAGTTGTACTATTAGAGTCCAAGGAATGAAATTTAAAATCCTACCTTATTCTCACTTTAATTTTTTCTCATAAAATTATATTTCTTTTTTCCATTAATTCTCCTCTTCCAACAAAATGTCCTATCAATTGTTATTGAACCAGGCAACCTGTTACAGTACTTCTAATGTGACAACACAAAACAACCTCAGCTCAGTGGTCCCGTGGTCTACGTCAGTGTACAAAGCTTTTGAGGATGTCAATAAAACCGATATTGTACGTCATATGTAAATTGGGTAACACAGTCCAAGAACTTTAACCCTTCATCAAAAGCCACCTGTCGAGTTTCTACCCCATTGGCCCCCATTTTTTCAAGCAACTTCACCGAGCAGTCATACGTTGGGAGACTGATTTTGATACGAAACAGTGATAGAATCTATAGAAATGAATCTTTTTGGTTAGTTTCATGCATTGAGACAAGAAAATATGGCATTATTGTTGCCTTAAAGTCTTAACTACTATTTGATGTAATCAATGAAAGACAGTACACTATTTTCTGCTGTGTTTGAAGCAAATGATGGATAAGGATTGGGATGCACTCCCTTTCGAAGGGGTGGATTCGAACTTCAGTGGGAGTGATATTGACACTTTATACTTCAGTAGGTTGAGAAAGTAAATATGAACAGATATTACATTGTAACATAGTCAGTAATACTAAAAAAAACATCATAGTTGACAGGGACATTAATAAGGATTTGCAGAGTGTAACAATGTTGGACGAAGCTAATAAAAATGGAGAAAACAGATTGAATAAGTTTTAGTCTTCAATTCTGTGATTGTTCCACTTTAGCTCTAATCTTCTGTTCCAGAACTGATATCTCAGTTTCCAGGCTGAACATCCTGTTAAGGGCATGCATGTTTTCGAGGGTTTCGCTTAGGGTCCGGGTGTCGCTCCCATCGCACCTTAAATGCTGCATAGGGCCATGGAGGATCTTGTTTACTATCCCTCTGCTCAGATCATCCACTGCTTTCCTCGCCTTCTTTGTAATGTCGTCGCCCATTTTCGACATGCATTTCTCGAGCTCTGCAACTCGGATTCGTTCTGCATAGGCTCTCAGTTTCTTGATGGTTGGGACAGTTTCCAGGGAATCCCTCCAGGCTTCGAATTGGCTGGACTCCTCAGAGATAATTGCCTGTGCTTCCATTGCTTTGCGAAGGCGGTCCTCCTTGTTTGCAGCAACGACCTCCTTAAGGTCATCGACGTTGTAGACTCGTGCAGTGTCGAGAGCGTCGACACAGGCACCCACGTTCCTAGGGACCGAGATGTCCACGAAGAGCCTTAGTCCCCCGACGCTAGGGGATACAGGCGGAAGGTCAATCACGTTCTCTCGTAGAAACAAGGCGGTTTCTGAAGCAGTGCTTGTAAAGATTACATCTGCTTCTGCAGCACAGTTTAGCATCTCAGACATGGGCTTGTAGATTATCTCGGCATCTTTCATCTCGTCCTGAATCGCAGCAACTCGATCCTCGCTTCTATTTACAACCACCATCTTCGTACAACCCTTTGCCACTAAATGCTTGATCACGAGCTTCCCCATCTTGCCCGCTCCAATCACCAACATCCTAGCGCTGGCATGAGAGGCTTCGGGGAGCTTCATTAACGCCAGTTCAACAGCAGCAGAACTAACAGAAACCGCCCCAGCTGCAATGTTCGTTTCAGTTCTAACCCTCTTCCCCACAGTGATTGCGTGTTTGAACAGTCCACTAATGTTCCTTCCAAAACCACTCACCCCTTGCCCAACCTTCACCACTTGCTTCACCTGTGCAAGGATTTGGCCTTCTCCCAAAACCAACGAGTCCAGCCCCGCTGATACCTCGAATAGGTGCTGCGTTGCATCTTTGTTATACAGCAAAAATCGGTGCTTGCAAATCTCTGAAACAGGAACTCCACTGATCTGTCGATAAATAAGCAAATATATTATTACGAAAGTAAAGAGAAGATTTCTGAATATGCTGTCAGAATACAAAGCCCTATAAATAGGTACTAGAAGACTCGAATAGAAAACAGGTTTCCATATGCCTACCTACATAAATCCCTAAGTCTACATAATCTATAGAGATTCCATAACATATATAAAACTTCGTGTTCAATCTGAAACTTCAGTACTATCTAACAAGTGAACCACTCTCTCCAAGCAATAGAGTCAGTATAGTATACCTTAACATATAACTCTAACCCCCGAGGTTAGGGTAATCAGATTAAAACATGTTTCTTTCATCGTTTAATCATTCTATAACAAAACGTTGGCCACACACATATAACTCGCTGAATAGCAGCCCAAAGGAAAGACAGGAAAACAATACCTTTGACATCCATTCAGTGACTTCTTTAACACCACGATGCAGAGAAAGCGCTACAACATATATCTCCATCCTATTACAGGTACTAAGAACAGCAGCCTCTTCAATGTGGTTCAAATTGCAGAGTTCCCCGATCGCTCTAGACCACTCCGCTTCAGGGATAGCAAGCTTTTCGCGAATTTCTACTGGTGTAGTGTGGATACTGAGTCCTATAACAACGATACTACTCCTTTCTTTCGTATATCCTGAAACAAATCAACCATCACTGTCAGTTCTATTAATTTACACATGTATTTAAGAAGATGCAACCATTCAAGGAAAATTAGAGAAAAACACTATGAGAGTCTCAAACTTGTTCTACTGTCATACCTAGAAAAATAGAAAGTACACATTCTCTTAGTAATTAAGTAGTTGCACTATAATATGTTCCTCTCAGAGACAAACATGCAACCAGGGAGGAATTTTGCCACCAACAAAAAAAAAAACAAAAAAAATAGAAGAACAACAGACTACTTAGCATTTAGTTACTAGTCAAGAAATCATGGAATGTAGTTTTTGAGGGAAAAGGAAAATACACACCCACTACCAAGGGTGTATATACCACAAGTCTATACTCAAACAAAAAAGCCAATAGACCGCTACAACTACAAGTCTACAACAACCTGTTTGGTAAAATAATTAGCTTTAACGGCCAATTTTGTCTTACAACTACCAGTTTGGTAAAATATTTAGCTTAACAGCAAATTTTGTTTTATTTGAACGCTAGTAACTGTTTGACTTGGTTAAAAAATTAAGTGCTTCAAGTGAGTCTGACCAACTTGATGGGAAAATCATAATCACAAGTCCTATTTTCAATTGCTGAGAACTTGCAGCTGGTAAATAGCTTGCAGAAATTAATCAAGAATAATATGATGAAACTAAATGCAGAAAATAGGGAGCAAAAAATAAAGGAAAAAAAATCACTTATTAAACTCTTATCAAGCTATACATACTGTCAGCAGCTGATGTCTTGAGCTGTTGAAGAGCAGAAAGGCTGGAAGCCAAAGCCACATTGGCAGAGTCGGGCGTGGATTCAGTCGGAGCCACAACGTCCGTCGTCGCCGATTCACATCTGACGGCGAAATTGAGCGAACCCTTGTGGATTAACGCCATTCCACCTCGACCCGGATTGCAGAACACAGCAATGGGCGCGGAAGTGGACGCGCCGGCATTGCGAAGCGGCAAAGACTCGAGCTTGGCTCCCGTAAACGCGTTCAACACAGCCATTCCCGACGACGACGCTAATAATTGGGTTTTGCCGGTCGGGGTGGGAAGGGGCGTGTGGCGATCAACGGAGAGAGGTTTGTGTTGTGTGAAGTGGCGAGAGGAGATGCAAGCATGGTTGTCCCGATTGGACCCTTTCTATTTTGAAGTTTGATGAGACCATTATTGGTGATTCAGCTAAGCTTTTTGGCGTTTGGGATTTCTTTGGATTCTGATTGGGGGATGGTTTACCCGTTCTATCCACACTCGCCACTACCAAACGCCTTGGAAGATCTTCTAGCAGGATTGTGGGTCCATCAACATCTCTACATAAGAAAAAGATATGTATGCAACTATCCTATATGGGCATATGGCATATCCTATTCAAGTTAAAACTTTCACCTAGGTATCACTTTTCATGTTTAATAAAAAGATTGTCTGATTTTCCAATGGGTGTATGCTAGGTAAATATTGTTTCTTAAAATGGCACTTTGAATTAGTATTTTCGGTTCGTCTATAGATCAGTAAATAAGTTGACTCATGCTTTGACTAGAGTCACTAGTTCTTAGTCTGGTTCAATTATTTGGTTGTCTACTATCTCTTCTTGTATTCAACATTTGATTAATGAAGTTTAGCGTTTTCCTTTCAAAAAAGGGAAAAGAAGAAGAAGAAAATCATACGTCTACTCTCAACTTTTACTTCCTCCGACAAAATTTTGGTGGTAATATTTTTTTATGATGAAAATAACTAATCATCTATTGTCTCATCATGGAGTAAAAAAAGTGAAGGAGCAGAAATAGGGAATACATGTAGTAGAACTCTTAATAAAATTACACTTTATAGCCCTCGAAGTGGTGGCCTGGTGGGTGAGTATTAAAATGTTATGTTTAATTTTTATCATCACCTTTTTTAGTTTAATTTTATCATCACATTGTGCAATGGTATGTAGTGATTATCTTATATGGGAGATCATGCGATCGGACCCGACTCTTTGTGTTTTAACAGGTTGAAAAAATATATATACATAAACAAATACTACAATGTAATAAAGTCAGTAGTACTTTAAAAAAAATTGTACTAAAATCCATCAAATAGTTCGGCAGTATAATAATTATATCTCATAATCCATAGACAAACTTTACAGTTTTATGGATGGGACATAAATACATAGATGCATTTTGAAGAAAAAGATAAGATACTTTAGAGAAGTGATGGAGATTGCCCCTTAGGATTTCCGGGCCTATTTCCGCCACAAATTGCACTACAGAATCGTGGGAGGGACCTCTACTTAATTTCTATAGATAGATAGGTCTTTCTTCACAACTCCAATCATACTATACTACTATATATGATGTGATTGAAGAATATAAGCAATGACAATATATCTCCCATCCTAAATATGGTCGTAAATTTACATATGAGAATTTATTGTGTCTTTTGTAGGAATGAAAATTTCAATTTATCCGATGGATATTAGTTCGAATTTATTTTATGTAGATCATTTTTTTCGGTGATAATGGGTGCTGAGTCTGGTTAAATTTCAAAACTAACTCATATAGATTGAGTTGGATGCAAACTTATATACAAAACTCGCATAAAACCATGTTACTTTGTAAATTTATGAAAATAAAACAACATTTTTTTTTTCGAGCAAGGTAGTTTATGGTTTGCCCACACCCATATGTGAAAATAAATGTAGATTGGAATGTCAAAAAGATCATAGGGGGAGGGAGCTTTAAAAAATATCGAGGGGTGGCAAATACCACATTGAGAACTTTGATTTTAGGAGTGACACTAGTATTATTTCTCCTATAAAAAGAAAAAATCTTAAGCAACAATGGGCCGCTTCACATACATATATGGCCCAATAATAAAGTGGCTCAAATATATATTATAGCCCACTAAGGTCTAAAACTTCATAACCCAATAAATTTGGGGTGGAGTATTCTTTTTTGTTTCTTCCGGGAAAAAGTACAAAAATTAATAATTTTATAATTAATTCAGGCAAAAATGAATGCAGGCTTATTTATTTGTTTTTTTAAATATCCTTTATTTTTATTTTTGTTTTGTTTTTTTTTTTAATGTGCGTGCCACGTTTTGGCCATACTGGCCAAACAGGAGTATTCGCCCATTACGGGGTGATGGAATTGTCCTCTCAACATCTTTGGCCTGCTCTATTCTATCTCTTTCACGCTCACTGCTCAAATATTTATATTCTCTTTATATATTATATAAAAGACAAGGAAAAAAAATAATGTGGACCACGAAAATTTAGGTCATGCAATACTTATAACATCCGCTAAATGTAAAGAATGATAACTATTAAGGACAACAAAAAAAAAAAAAAAAATTTAATTTAATAACAATAACCATCTATTATGCAATTAATTATACAAAAGTTGATCTTTTTATAAATATATTTGACATTAATAGTTAGTCTTTTCAAAAAAAAAAAAATTAAAAAATAGTTAGTAATCGAACCACTAATGTAATGTAAAGTCGAAAGTTTTCTCTAGTTATGCATTTAATTTGTTAAAGAGACTTTGAGCAAAAATTTTCTCTGAAATTAAGAGTCAAATTCTGCGAATGTAATTCAAACCAAATTCAGTTTGGTACCACAATAATAAAAATATCAAATTAATGTGGTATGCATTGTCAATCTCTTTCCCCACCACATGCAATGCTCAATTTCCCTCAGTCATTGGAGAGAATTTGAATATGCAACCAACTGAACCCCACCCTTCCCCTTCATCACTACATCATAATTAATCATAATGAGTTGAGAATCCCACCCCAAAGTTTTGGCCATCGTCCCTCCCTCCAATTCTTTGGTTTGTCATCTTTACTTTATACGGAGTACGTTTTTGGAGCTTTTGTCCGGACGTGGGGATCAAATAAAATCAAAATCCTAAGGTCCAAACTCTTTGGAGTGATTATACTATTAAAAGAAAAAAGAGTATTACGCGTTAATCACTATCTTATAGTATGTTAACTTTAGACTTTTGGTAATTATCCTAGCTCTCTTTGATTTATGAAAAAGTTGCGATTTGGATGAAATTTATTTTGTGGCTTTAGTCGGTAAAAATTGTAGGGAGATAAATCAGCAATTCCTCATAAGTTGTCTATAGCTAACCAGCTCAATATGGTTTAAAAAAAAAAAACCAGCTCAATATGAATTTAAAACTTTATACTTTTTAAGTCAATTGTTGACAAATTTGACTAAATGTTGAGGTTGATTCTAATGATATTAGCTCTTATTAATACTTCTCCAATCGAACTCGTCACACACAACTGACACAAGATGTAACTGTAAGTTTGCAGTAAGTCAAAAAATCTTGTCCATGTGTTGAGGAAGTGCGTAGAGACAGTGGCAATACTTGCTTATGATCATGAGAGTATTGCCACAAAATTACTTTTTCCCACTAGATATTTTTAATTGCGTGGTTGAGAAGAAAAGTATATGCCACATTAGCGTCAACCATGCATGTTAGTGGAAGGTCCATTTGTTCCAAAGATTTGCTTCAGTATTTTCTACATCTTCCACGAATTAAATGCTTTTAATTTTATTTAAATCCCTAATAACTAATTTAAAAGACTTGGGATCTAAATTAATCTCTCAACTATACTGATTTTATAATTTCGATTGTCAATTGTTTATTTTTCTTCATGAAGTTCTTAACTATTAAATTCTTATATATTTTAACCACCTGACAATTAAGCCGTACATCATCAAATATGGGGACAATCAAGTATTTTACATGCTTTTTCCCCTTCCCCAGTTTCAGAATATTATTTAGTAATTGTTCAGAAAAATAAAAACAAAAATTAAGAGGGTGTACGTATAGCATTAATATCAACTCTAATTTACAATCACTATATATAGTTATATGTCTACAAATGTTTGTCTTTAATTTGTCGTTATTATTGTTGAACATTGAACTTGTTGCGACAGTGATCATGGGTAGAATTGTACTTAAAGTCATATCAACATTAAAGTTAGCACTTAATAAATTATTTGGACTAAGATTGAATTTATTCTTTCACTTTTAAATGTGGGTCATACTCTCATATCACCAAATTAAGCAGTTGCACAACGTTGCAAACTTACTGCAGTTGTGAGTTTGCAACCTATGTGATCATTTCAAAAAAAAATTTGCTTTCCAATGTGTCAAGTTTGATAGCATTGTTTTTTCCCCATTTTTTACTATGCAAAATTAAAACTTGCGTGGATGGAATTGTTCTTAGGGAGAATATTAAATTAAAAAAAAAAAAAGAATTATAATTTGTAACTTTTAACCAAGTTATATCTTGAGAAAAGTATATAAAAAGTTTGTTAATATTCTTTTGATTGAGTATATCGTATATAATTTTTTTAATTTGATTTACTTTCTCTTATATAATTCATAGATTATTATATAAAAAACGAGGTTTATCGGTGCATATCATGGAATGAAGGTGACAAAATATCATCATAATAATTTTTTTTTTTTTTTTAAGTATAGAAACAACTTTTTGGGATCATGGTGTGATATTATCATATTAATATTTTCAAGTGTCAAAATTTTCTTTTGTAAATTGTAATAGTAAATATATGATGTGATTGTGTGAATCACGAGACAAAAGTTGCCAACTCAATTGTTAAAAGGACATGCATGCCGATACCACTAATCTTTCGCCCATTGTAATTAAGTTTTCTTGAACGTAGGTTTACAATGTATGCGCCTTTATTTATCATGATTGTATTGTAATTCTATTGTAGTGTGTTATGCGATGGCTCGTATGAACAACTCAGTTGATCACCGATGTGTTATTTATGAAGAAAAATCAGAAATCCAATCTCACCAACGACAATGTGGATATAACCCCTCAAAGTGAAAAGATTCTTTGTGCGCAGTAAACAAATGTCTAGTCTCTCTGTTCAGCTAAGTTATCATGATTTAGTGATTTACATCTTTCCAGATGCTCTGTTGTCTCATGTGAAATTATTTCAGTATATATAAAGCAAACAGTTTAATAAATTACGGAGTATTTGACATGGTTTTGCATATATACAACTAATAACACGTCTTCATGCTTATTAATTACATTAGTAATTAATTAATTTAAATTGTGTAGGACTAGAAGAGAACACGTAAGTTGAGCTACACTCAAAGAGAATTCAATTGATGTTAGTTAGGAATATGTGATTCAAAATTGTTTTGATATAAGGTATGCTAAGAAGTAATTTTTACTGATGTTACGGAATATTACTTAGTTTGAATGAATTGGTTAATTGAATTTTTGAATGATTAGTTTTGATGTCATGATCAGAATGACTTAGTATTGGCTGTCAATATCATTTCAATTGAGTGAAAGCTTGAAAGATAATCATATGATGAGAATTGTTTAGTTTGTACGAATTTTTGTAGATAGCATATTAATAAATAATTTTTTTTTCCAAAAATATGTTATTTAAAAATTTTAAAGAATAGACGGTGGTTTTCTAACCATTTGTTCTATAATTAAATAATGATAATAATAGTCAACTACTATGTAATGAAATGATATCTCTGTTGTCATTTCAAATGAGCGGATGCATAGTTGAACTTCAGTATCATATGAGTACGTGCTTCACAAAAATAATAATGATAATAACATTATATATTGGCTTGCTTTGAAAATTGTCGTATAGTGTTTTAGGAAAAAAAAAAAACTTTTTTTTTGAGAAAAGGAAAAAAAAAAAAACTTTAAACAACTATCTTAAAAGAAATTAAATCGTCATAAAGCTAAATGTGTATTTTTAAACAAAAATAATCATTAGACAACGATTTTTATTGAAAATCATCATCTATGCTTGCATTCAAATGAGAACTACTTATTAGATAAAATTTAACATTAGTACACACAAATTATTACATGAACGCGCACAATTTGAACCAAATTTTTAATTGGAATCCATTGTATCAACTTTTAACGGCTAATCTGAACGTATGACATTAATATCGAACATAAATTCATGTACAGCATTAATTATCATTTTCTCAATGTGATAAGTCATTGAAAGATTGTCCCCGTCCAATTTTTAAAATAAAATTAAAAATAAAAATCAGGCAGATTTTGTGGCTGAAAAGGAGGAGGGCCATTAACTATTATGCTGTCATAAAAACATTATATATATATATATATATATATAAATATATATATATATATATATATATATATATATTTATATTATGTGGTTTATAGAAATATAATCACTTAAACTCTTTTTTTAGTGATGAGAAAAATTCGTAACCATTATTTAAGGGTTTATACAGGATAAATTATATTTATATGTAATAATTACAAATCACACAGGACAAGTAAATAAGACTTACGTAGATGTGTAAACTGGGCAAACTCAGTTTCAAACTTTCAATGTAATAATTTGCAAATCGCATTGCACACATGGTAAGCACTACAAGCTATCAAAGGGTATGCATTGGGTAAACATCGTTATTAGTCTACAAATCACCAAGCACATTCGATAAAATACGTTTCTATATAGTTGTTTGAGATAAACTGCATTGAGATATTGAAATACAAGTCATATTTCACCAGTTGGATCACCTATTTCGGCGCATAATTAATTAACATCTTTTCAAAATGTTGAATCCCAACCCCAATTGCTACCCACACCCTGACATGACAGAGCATCTGAAAGGATATAAATCATGATCGCTCAGCTAAATACAGATGCTAAACATTTGCTTTCTACATAATTAATTAATTTTTTTTGTTAAGTAGGTCGTAGGGCATATAAATATCATATAGATTAGTAGCTTAACCCCATTTCCAAAAGCCAAGTTGTTCATTTAATCCTCCATTAAATTACTAGTTGAATTTGCACACAGCTGACTAATCCCCATAAATCGGATAGATACATAATAGAATATTAGATATAATCAATGTCATTTGCAAAAAAAAAAAAAAAAAAAAAAAAAGATATAATCAATGTCAAATGAATTTGGGATCAAGTTCTGACGTGTAGCCTACCGCGACAACATATGTGATCGCCGCACCTTAATCACGGCGCGAACAACATGTCATGTCACATGTACACAGATTGATATATTTGGTTATATATTTCATAATTTTTGTAACGCGTGGCGGCCCTATTTAAGATATTTATAAACCAAATGGCCTTATTGTTTTGTGTTTAAAAATGTCATCTACATTAACTTTTATATTAATTTATAAAAATATTATTTACAACGATGCTATTGCAATTTTATAAAGTGCAAAATATGCATGTAACATCGTTTTGTATAGTATTTTAAAAATTTTTAAATTTTAATATGAATTTATTTAATTACTAAATTTTCATTAAAATTTTGAAATTGACTAATTTATAATTATGGGAATTTCGTTCTCCAATATCTTTCGAGGAAAAATAAATATGTGGACGTTCTTTTAATTTTGGACAGTCTAGTAGTTGGGACACCTCCATCCTGGAGGACAGTCATAAGATTCTGGTGACAATATTATAATATAAAATTACAAATAATACCTCTCTCAAAATAATATCACTTATTTAATAATACATCAATCAAATGTAATAAAATTTTCTACATTGTAAAATTTTATTGTATAGATTCAAATCTTCAAACCTCCCAATCAATTGTGTGTCGTCTAAATTGTTAATTTTCTCTAATTGGTTAAACTATTTTTCCTACATCGTTTGAGTGTCTCATTACACATTTCAACCCCTTTCGCATTATTATGGACCTTATTTTGACTTTATGAATGCCTTAAATTATTATTATAAAATTATGGGATAAAGTTTTGTAAAAAATCTTATCGCGATGACAACCCTGGTTAGCTTATCCATAGTTAACCTAACCATACTGAAAATAGAGTGCTATAAATTGAAGACATTATCATTTCCTCTCACCACACCCTGCCATTACAGAAATCTCTCATTTATTTTACTCTGTATGGTTGGACCATCCCGTTCCGTTCCGTTACCGTAATTCCATTTTTCACTCTTCATCTTCTTCATCATATCTCCTTCCTTTCTGGTTCGTTCTAACCTTCTTCTGTGATCCGAGTTGAAATCATTAGAATAAATCATTAGAATGTTCACGAATTGAATTTCGTGTTTATACCGCCTGAGAAATTAAAGTGTGTTGTTTTGCAGGGAGAAATAATGGCGGCGCCGAACAACGGAGAGTTTAGCTTTTCGACGGCCGGAAAAGGGCGGAATGGACTGCCGAAAATCCAGACGCAGAAGACGAAGGAGGACGAGATCTGCCACGACGACAGCGCGAAGCCGGTGAAGGCTAAGACGCTGGACGAGTTGCATTCGCTGCAGAAGAAGAAGTCCGCCCCGACCACGCCGCTCACCGCCACCGGGACTCCTAACGCCGCCTTCTCCGCCGCCGTCTCCGAAGAAGAGCGCCACAAACAACAGCTGCATTCCATCAGGTAAAAACACGCAACGAAATTAAATTCTTCTGTGAATTTAATTATTTATTTTAGTTTTTTACTTTAACAAAAGTAATAAGATCATAAACTTTTACCGGAGTAGTTAATAGGCTCTTAACTCGAGTTACCGTAATTACTGGGCAGCTTAAATGATAAGCTTACCTCATACGTTACTATTGACTAACAACCCAGAAAGCCGTGTTGACGTGGCGCTTATTTAGTCAAGGCCACACAGTCAGACACGTATACGTTTAGTGCTGACGTATTGTCATATGAATACGATGATCATATCCGTTATCTCAACTTTTCTTTTCCATTTTTATCATCGTATATTTCTTTTTTTTTTTTTTTTTTATCTGAATTAATTTTGTAATAAAACGTACTGTTATAGTGTTAATGTGTTATCTGTTTTGAAACTTGAAAGCAAAAAAAAGAAATATTTTTCACGGAATTTTATGATGTTGTAATAAGTAAAATGGTTAGAATAAAATATTATTGGATTTTGGGTTTATTTATTTATTTTAAATTTGGATAAAATTTAGTGCTTCGTTGGCATCGCTGACGAGGGAGACTGGGCCGAACGTGGTGAAGGGAGATCCGACGAGGACGACGCCGGAGACGCCGCGGGTGTCACATGACTCGCACGTGAGTCATCACCATCATCACGCGCCGACGCTCAACATCAGTGACAGTTCCCTCAAGTTTACCCATATTCTCTACAATCTTTCACCTGCTGGTAAATCTTCTCACTCGGCTTTCCACCTTTTTCTGTCAAAGCGTAATTATTATTTATTATTGCGGTGAATTTTTTAAATTTTCTGGCAAACAAAAGGTAAAAAAGTCAACATCTTGATTAATTGTTTAATTAGTTTAAGATAAAACGTGCGCTTTGCGCCTTTGCCGTGCAAATCTCTGCTTTGTTGGGTTTCCAAATATTTAATCTTTTGTCCAATGTTTGATGATGGGGATATTAGAATATACAACTTAGCACATTTTAAAATTCCTTGGAATATATAAAAAGATCATATTCTAATCTCGAGAGTCTTATGCCTCCTGTCTAGAAGTTTTGTTGTCCTTACTTGGCATGATTTTAGAGATAAATCTCGAGATGTGTCAGTTATTTATAAATGACTAAATTAGTCACGTCTCTAAGGTTTTATTTTAACTTAGTAGTCTCTTCCTACGATAACCGTTGGAAATCATTGTCTGTTCAATGCAGAGCTTTATGAGCAAGCGTTGAAGCATGAGAAAGGTTCGTTCATCACGTCCAGTGGTGCACTAGCTACGCTGTCGGGAGCCAAAACTGGTCGCTCCCCGAGGGACAAGCGTGTTGTTAAGGATGACACTACCAATGATCTTTGGTGGGGAAAGTAAGTGAATAATGTTTTCTTGATTTTGTGTCAAGAAATACTTTCACTCTTAGTTCTAATGGTGCTTTAATCCCGTAGTAAAGTTGGTGGAATTTATGATGTTTTGTGCTTTTTTCTTGTAGGGGCTCACCGAATATCGAAATGGACGAGCATACTTTCTTGGTGAACAGAGAAAGGGCTGTTGATTACCTATGCTCCTTAGAAAAGGTATGAACTTTACCCAAAAATATTCCATCTTTGAACTTTATTCTCAAATGTTAGAAACTATATATGGTTCGTCTGATTTTTTTATTTTTTATTTTATGTAATCTTGTCTTGCTAAAGGGTTCTTTGTGGTAACAACACTATATTTGTTACTGTATCTATTATTGTACTGGGTAATGGGGTGCTTCCTAGTAATAGTACTAGGCTGTCCTTCACCATATCTTCTTTTTGAAAGAATAATGTTTTGGGTCCCAAGACGGATTTCGTGGGGAATGGAATATATGGGATTATTATGGGGAATTTCAGAAGTGCCATATTTTGTTTTGGTGGGGGACGATATGTGATTCCTAGTAAATGACAGCTTGAGAAATTCCCATAACATCAGATAGGAAGTATATGGTTGTCGTTTTCCTTATCATAATTCATACTAGGGGCCATCTGATGTCTCCAATAGTATGCCAAGGTTTGATGTTATACTACCCCTTGGAAATTAGACTGTACTTTTAATTTGTTTAGAACATCATAGTACACAGCTGAAGATTGTCTGAGATTTGCGTTTTTCGCTAACCGGATAGCAGATATGTATGTTATTGATGTGCTAAAGAAAATTTATATGTATTACAGATTTTTGTGAATGATCAGTTTCTGAATTGGGATCCAAACAACCGTATCAAAGTTAGGATTGTGTCTGCGAGAGCTTATCACTCCTTGTTCATGCACAACATGTAAGCACCTAATCGAGAATATCTTTGAAGTTTTTTGTTTTTTTACAGCTTTACGTGTTACGGGCCACCAGATAAGTATGTTATTTCAAAATTCCGTAGCAATAGTGTCTTTAAAAAAAATGATTCAAGGTACTCGAGAATACAACATGTTAGTTAGTGCATACAATAACTAGGTCGGTTACAGGTGTATCCGACCCACACCTGAAGAGCTGGAGAATTTCGGTACTCCGGACTTCACTATATACAATGCGGGCCAATTCCCATGTAACCGTTACACCCACTATATGACTTCCTCCACTAGCATAGACCTCAATCTTGCTAGACGGGAAATGGTCATCCTTGGCACACAGTATGCTGGGGAAATGAAGAAAGGTCTGTTCAGCGTAATGCACTATCTAATGCCTAAGCGTGAAATCCTCTCTTTACACTCGGGATGCAATATGGGAAAAGGCGGAGATGTAGCCCTCTTCTTTGGATTATCAGGTATAGTGTGCAGGGGTTGATGAGTTACGGTATCCCTTAAAGGAGCTGCAACGTACAGTCCGATATGTGATCTCTAACCTTTACGACTCTTTACCACTTGGCCCTTGTTTGTGGTCCGCTTTGTTGCTCATTTTGTACTATTGTTTTTTTTGGATGTGTTTTTAGGTACTGGAAAGACAACATTGTCTACTGACCACAATCGGTACCTGATTGGAGACGATGAACACTGTTGGAGTGATTATGGTGTATCGAACATCGAGGGAGGTTGCTATGCAAAATGCATTGACCTCTCAAGGGAGAAAGAGCCCGATATCTGGAATGCTATCAAGTTTGGCACAGGTATATTTTGCACGGTTTTTACTTTTAACTAGGCGATTTTGCAATTATCAATCTGTACCAAATACCAATGCCTTTTCTCGTGTTTTGCAGTCCTAGAAAATGTGGTTTTTGATGAACACTCTCGCGAAGTCTATTATGAAGATAAATCTGTAACAGGTAATTCTCCAGACACTGCACATCGTTTACACTCGCTATCAAACGAACATTTTGTTGATTTTAAGTTATATCGGTCACATGTGATTGCAGAGAACACTCGGGCAGCATATCCGATAGAATACATTCCCAACGCTAAGATTCCTTGCGTTGGTCCTCACCCGACAAATGTCATTCTTCTCGCCTGTGATGCCTTTGGTGTGCTTCCACCAGTGAGCAAATTGAATTTGGCTCAGACGATGTACCATTTCATTAGTGGTTACACCGCTTTGGTATAATACAGACCTTGAATCTATCATCAATCACTTCCTGTAACCGAAGAACTTTTCTAATTTTTTTTTTGATGATTCGAAAGGTGGCTGGAACCGAGGATGGTATAAAGGAACCTACTGCAACATTCTCTGCATGCTTCGGTGCAGCATTTATAATGTTCCATCCCACCAAGTATGCGGCTATGCTGTCCGAGAAAATGCAGAAACATGGAGCGACCGGGTGGCTTGTGAACACCGGTTGGTCGGGTGGAAGGTATAAACCTTAAAAATATAAAACATGTCTGGATTACGAGTTCTATGATCAACATTAACCGAACATCCTTCTTTACCTGCGTGCAGCTATGGAGTTGGGAGCCGTATAAAGTTGGCTTACACTAGGAAGATCATCGATGCAATTCACTCCGGGAAACTCTTACAAGCAAACTACACAAAGACTGAGGTGTTTGGCTTCGAGATCCCAACAGAGATCGAGGGAGTGCCTTCTGAAATCTTGAACCCCATCAACACTGTAAGTGACTTTTCAATTGGCAAATAATCTTAGAGTCGAATCGCTTTTATCACAAGAACGAGTTTTTATTGATGCATTATTTTGTGGCAGTGGCCCGACAAGGATGCCTACAACAAAACCCTGCTGAAGTTGGGAGGGCTGTTCAAGAACAACTTTGAGGTGTTCCTGAACTACAAGGTTGGGACAGACAACAGCCTGACTGAGGAAATTCTCGCGGCTGGCCCGAACTTCTAAGGCTATAAACCAAACTACAGATTATAAAGGATGATGCCGAAAAAGAAATAAAGTTTTATGAGCAGACTTTGTAATGTTGAGTGTTTACTTGCTTTCATTTCTGTTTTGAGTGGTTAGGAGCTTTTTGCATCCTTTGTTTATGGGGTTTTCTCCCCTAGTGTACTGCAGATTTTCATCTGCTAATAATACTGAAAAGTGAAAACCCCAGCTTGTTTTAAGCATCTGCTCAAGTTATATTTCCCTTCAAAATCTATTGTTGAGGAGTTTGGTTAACATATTTTCAAGAATTTGGGTTTCAGCATATATAGCAGCAGAGATTTTGAATACCTAATGTTATGTTGTCAAGGTTCAAGGGAAGACAAAAAACGTAGTATATTACAGGTCTAAGTGTGGGTTCAACACTAGACAGACTCGGTTTACCAGTGGGTTTCAACACTAGGCAGACTCGGTTCACTAGTGGGAAATCGAGTGGATTTTAACACTAAACAGACTCAGTTTACCAGTGGGCTTTAACACTAGGCAGACTCGGTTGGAAAATTGAGTGGGTCTCAACACTAGGCAGACTCAGTTTACCAGTGGACTTTAACACTAGGCAGACTCAATTTACCAGTGGGCTTTAACACTAGGCAGACTCGGTTGGGAAACCGAGTGGGTTTCAACACTAGGCAGACTCAGTTTCAACACTGGGCAAACTCAGTTTACCAGTGGACTTTAACACTAAGCAGACTCGATATACCTTCTCAGGGGCTTAGAGAATTCTGAATATAGTCTAGCTAATGAAAGAGATTGGGTTTGCTTCAAATGTTGTTAGTAAACCTCACATATAGATACACAGTAGTGAAGAAAGAGAGCACAAAGGCAAACAACATCATTTGCTAGGGGAAGAAATGAGAATATTTTAAGGTTAAGTGATTCAAATCAAAAACATCAACACAGATTGAAAGTCAGATAAAAACTTCAAGCTCAATAGTCTTTCATAGCAACTAAATTTGGGGGTGTAAACAGTGAGACTGAAATAAACCATGGAAACTCCAGTGGTTAGATCTCAATTATCAGTTTAGCTTCTTCCACATACACTATAATCCAAAGGTGCTGATCCTTTCCAAAAAAACAAAGGGAAAAAGAAGAGCTGATAGAAACATTATCAGCCTCTGCAACAAAGAAAAGAAATTTCAAGATTCACTCGATGTCGCTACATCATCCTTGTGCTTAACCATGCCAGAATCAACCAGAATTGGAATTTCTGCCGCGAGCCATGGTGCCAGACCCAAACAGAGTGCGTGCGCTATGCCAAATCTCGGGCTGACAGAACAAAACTCAACAGTCACATAGAAGAACCACACTTTCAGATACAACTACTGAACTACAAACACGAAAATATTAAGTCCTACAATGTTTCAGAAGTAAAAGCTCCCCCATCGTATAACAAAAGCCTAAGCTCCCCCATCGTATAACAAAAGCCTATGGAATTCAGTTTCCAAAGCTGAAAACGAAGTAAGCATTTTATCGTTTAAACAAACAGCAAAATTGTATGATCATCTGAGGCATCATACCTCCAAATGGACCATATATTTTCCTATGATACTATCTATGAAGATTATGCTATTATTTTAGAATGTCCAAACATGACCATATATTGCTCTAACAGGGCTGCCAGAGTATTATTTAACTAAGAACTAAAAAACACAAATTTAGAATGACAAAGTTTCTGTTTTTTTTTTTTCCCATTTCTTTCATTCTAAGATTTCTCAGTACAATTCACAAGTGTTTCAACCAGTATAATTGGAAAGAGACTTCCTATACATCAAACTTGCTGGAAACCTTTACCAATTTAAATCTTCGAAAACAAAGCTTAAAAACAAGAAATTTACCAATTCTTCGCCCACAATGGTTTGAAATGCACCGTCAAGCAAATCTTTCCTCCTCTATACATCTACATTCATCGGAAAACAAGTAATCAAAATTAGAATACAAATTCAAAAATTATATTCGTAGCAAAGCAAATTGAAAAATACAGAATACAAGTAATCAAAATTAGAATACAAATTCAAAAATTACATTTGTAGCAAAGCAAACTGAAAAATACAGAATACAAATTCAAAAATTATATTTGTAGCAAAGCAAATTGAAAAATACAGAATACAAGTAATCAAAATTAGAATACAAATTCAAAAAAACAAAAACAAAAACCTTCTCGGTCTTGCCATCGAGCTGGGGCAACTCGAGCTCGGGGGCGGTGGCGGGATAAGTGACGGGGATATCGAACTGGAGATCGAATTCGTACTTGAGGAGGTTGTGAATGTACCAGCACTTGCCGGTCCAGCGAGTGCCCTCCGGATTCGCAGCGGAGATCCGGAACCAGTCGTTATCCTTGGATTTGTTCATCGCCGTGTAGGCGATCAACGCCTTGTACTCCTCCTTGAGGCGCTGCGTCCAGGCGGCGCCGTCGCGGGGGCCGGCCTTCGTCGTCAGCAGCGGGATCTGCGTGAGCGTTGACTTCGTATTCGGATCCCAACCCTCCATTCTCAGACCCGAATTCCTGGGGAAATTCGATGAGTTTTTAGTGTTCTTTGACTTCGTCTCTATCGAGGAAGAATGGCGTTAGTTTTACGAAGACGACACAGGAAAAGTTGCCGTTTCTAGGAATACGAATAATTTGACCATCTTCACGTCAATTGTATTTAATTCCCCTCTAATTTTATAAATTACACAATTTTGACCTCAGTTGTATTTAATTCCCCTCTAATTTATAAATTACATAATTTTTGTGATTTGGAGGGGATCAATTTACTTTTGTTGGATATAAGGAGTGGGTTTCTAGAAGATATTAAGTTAGTGTTTCATTTGCAAGTGCATCAACAATCTTATTTGGATCAATTTACTTTAAATTAATTAGAATTCAAATTGTTTAGTAATTATTAAAAATGCTAAAACTTATAAAAATACATATATTTGACAAATTTATACTCCATAATATATATCACACTTTAAGATTGTACTAGAGCGCATTTACACTTTAGGTGAAGCTCGCAACCTCCACCGGGATATGCACTCTAGGTGAAGCTCGTCTTGTAAGCTTAGCTGGTAAAGAATCTCAATGAGATAAACTAGCTTTAGTTATTTATAACTAACTAGATTAAACTAAAAAGTTTTTTTTTTAATACAACTAACTCTATTACATTGTAGTGTCTGCTCATACATACTTGGCTTAATTTCGTGACCTCCCATATAAGAGAGCCACTACATGCCATTTGAGCACAAGACTAATGGCAAACTAACTAACTAAACTAAAAAGTTAATAGACAACTCATTAAGTATCACTTCTGTTACATCATACCATGATTGAAAAAGATAAGAAAAAAGTACATAACTCGATCGAATTATTATAAGAAAAGTTATATTATGAAAACTTATCTATCACGTTGAGGTGACGAATTAAATACAGAATTCTACAATACAAATATTTTCCTTCTGGAATTATATCTTTGTTGTTATCATGATTGGCACACATTCACATAAAGGGAATAAATGCAAAACAAACAAAATGACGGGTCTGACATGTCCTTTTATTATAAGGATATATATTTTACCACTTGAGTCAGCAAACCTTGTAATGAGAGATGAAAATTGACTGAGTGTTTTTCGTAAATCGAAGAAATGGAATTACAGTTAAAAAGGGAGACTAATTTTCATGAACATCCACAATTCCTCTGAAGGTATTGAAGAAACAGCAACCAGTAAGCCCAAAAAGAAGGAGGAATATATACAAAACCAAAGGTTCATCATCCCATTTTCCTCTCATTAGAGGCCTGAATGACAGTATTTGCTTCTTTTGGTAGCAAAACACCATGATCATATCATATATATGCTCCGGGATTATGGATCTTCAACAAGATAACTGTCACACAAGAAAAAAAAAAAAGTTTTCCCCGTGCTTAGGACATTGGAGCATGAAACAGAATCGAGCTGAGGTGTCATCAGTTTTCAAATACCTGCAGTGAGTAGTGATTACTAGTCCTCATCATGGAAACACACAGACATTTATAGATACCAAGGAGAATAAGAGAGCTAAATTTATATTTCAAATGCATTTGCCATGTTGAGTTCAAAGAATTGTGGAAAGCTTCATCATTTAATCCTTCAATTCCCTTAAGTCTAATATGTGTGAGGTTAGGGTGATAAGTGAGAAATATATCTGGAAAAAGGGACTAGGTTTATATAAGAGTGGAAGCAAAAATGAGATGTTGCACCTCATGAACAACAAACTTGGTCTTCTTAGCATCTGGTTCAGATCCCATCACATTGCAGGTAAAGTAACACCAAGGTTCTTTAGAATCAACCAGCCTTTTGGGTAAACAAGTTCACGACCTTCCAAATGGAGGTGCCAATTCAGTACCCTTGAACAACCAGAAGGTATTCCTTCCATTTGACTTTCATCTTCTACAAGTTGTTCTATGAAGGTGGTCTCCTGCACATAACCATAATGAATACCTGCCTTGCATCCTGAGCTAATTAATGAATACCAAGCAAAAGAGACAAAGAATAAGGCATACGATGCATACCTGAAAACCTTCTTTCACAGTGTCTAATTGCCGAATTGGACTGGCAGTAGGCCGATGCCATCTTTTTGGATCCCATAGCATACTACTATTAAAGGCAAAGCCAGACATATCAACATGAAATCTTCTAAGTTGTTTACTCTTCTCATTTGTGTGCCATCCGATAACTCGGTTTTCATTACAGACAGGACCTTCCAGTATTGCTTTGTTTTTGCTTTGTGCCAGCATAGCTACAGGCCAAGTGCCAAAACGACTGGAAAGGAAGAAAAAAAATGGTACTCCATAATGATAATAGCAAATAATCATAATATTAAAGATGTGAAATAGCACATTCCAAGAGCAGTCAGAAAAATTCTTAGAGAATTTGAACTGCCCTGCATTCAGAATTCACTGATAATGGTGCATAGTGAGATAAACAAGTTTTGATGCAGAACTATACTATACAACTACAAAATTATAGAAGTTTGAAGCAAACCAGATTGCTGCATATAAATCAATATTTTACAGCATGATAATTGATAGGGGTTCCAATCTACATATAAGTAAATTGTAACCACTTTAAGGATTTATCTATCTCCTTGTGACTGTTAGCCGAAAATATAACATCCACTATGACTAATCTCAAAGTAATTATAGCACATAGACAAATGCGAATGATGTTGAATAGAATGGTTGCAATATTGCCAATGTCTAGCTACCAGATCGAAAGATGAAGAGTAACAGAAGCAACAAGTAAAGTTAATCTCAACCAAATTACCTGATATTCCTAATGTTCTTAAACAACTCAAGTGAATAGATATTGTCATCATCTGCAAAGTAAACGATTCCATCAAGCCTATGGCGTTCAATGTGCTCCAATGCAGTGTTCCTCTGATGAACACCGCGGTCCTTTATATCTGCCATTTTCTTGGAGCACACTAGATGTCTATACACAACACCGGTCTCCCTCAAAATCTCCGCCGTCTCTGATGAAGCTGCATTCATCTCAACCACAATCCATAGCAATGGCGGCTGCACGAGCCTCAGAACGTGCCCCAATCTACTCAAATCATATCTTTGCATTGCCCTGGGATATGTAGGAGTTACAACAATCAACTGTTTCTGCGGAATAACATCAAACCTTGCATGCACTCCAATCTTCTTTTGTACTTTTACTAGAGAAGTATCAACGACGGATGAAGGTCTAGGCATTATTACTATATCCTTCAACTCCCTCTCACCATTTGTTGGGGGAGATTTCACTTCAATTGAGGAATTGCTGCTGTTCACATCTTCGAGATCACCAAAAGGTGTCATGCCTAGTAAAAATCCTAGAATGAAGAAAATCAAACACCTATAAAGCGATTTCCTCCATGAAAAAACATTCTTCGAATACCTCACTCCACGGAGTAAGTTACCGACTACAAATCCAAATGCAGACAACGGAGATGAGCTTTTGCCGCTAGACAGAAGCTTGTGAGATGGCGAATGAACGTCGAGAGGTAACGAATTCCCTCCGTTCGGATAATGCCGCTCGGGAAACGGCGGGAGAGTTCTCCGGATCGACGCCATCGATAACAAAAGGATTGCATCAGCGTAACGAGAAAAATCGATTCAATAATCTGAACTTCACCAAATAATCCACAAAAAGCCGAAAATTCCCTGCAAATAAGTACATACTGAGTCAAGCATCATACCAGTCACGATGAATACAGACAAACAATAGTAGATCATACCGATACAGAGCACGATTCTTCACTTCAGTGTATCGAACTATACACAATTCTCTGCTTCAAGGGAGCTTTTGAAGAAGAAAACCAGCTGATTTAGTAATAATTTTACTTGAAAATTTTAAACGGAAAGAACTCTAATTTTTCGGCATTTTGGCATTTTGAGGAATACGGAATACGGATTACGGAGTGTAAAGTGAAAGATTTTTTACCAATTCCAAAAATAGAGATTTGTTAAAGTTAGCTTTTACCAAATTTTAACTTTTTAAGGTACAGCAATATTTTATTGTTATTTGTGCTAAAAACTTATTAATAATTAATTTGAGAAATTAAAAAAAAATCATTTCAAGACTAATTTGAGTTTGATTATTGTCAATATTTTCTTGACTAAATTCGTTGTACATGATTTTTTTAGCGTGATTTACCTCTCTATATTAAATTAATTGTGCAAATAAGGATTAATCTCAACCGTATACTAACACAATACATTTTTTTTTTTTTTACAATAATCTATGTGCATAGTTGGGCTCTAGATGAATTATAGTTGGGCTCTAGATGAATTATATTTGGGCTGTTATAATAACCAATAACATGAAGAGACAATGAATGGTTGAACACCAAGCCCATTATGTCTTGGGTTTCAAGCCCTATGGACACCTTACAATTTTTACAGCTTATAAAAAAAAAAAAACAAAGCTGTAAAAATTGTAAAGTGTCCATAGGGCTTGAAACCCAAGACATAATGGGCTTTGTTAATCATAAATGTATATTTGCAAATTCTTTAGATTTGCCCAAAATGTAAATAGCCTCACAATCAATACTTAGGCTTAATATAATTATCAAGAGTCTTCTTTTTTCTTGATACATGTGAATAATCAATCATGAACCGTAATTTATACAACTGTGTGGATCATATTATCAAATAATGTACATTCAATACACAAATAATGTATTTTTAGTATATTAAAAATATAAATTATATTCAAGAAAAGTATATTATTTGAGTATTAAAAGTACATTATTGTGTATAATGTACATTCAGTACATAAATAATGCACTTTTAATATATTAAAAATGTACTTTTTGTTATGATCCACATAACACTATGTGGAGCATATATAGTTCACACAATAATTTGCCGTGAACAATTGAAGTTAAGCTACACAAAATGTAGTTGTGATTCTAATACTATCAATATTATGATTCGTTTCACCCGTTTCTCTGAGAAATAAAAAATCGCATTCTAAATTATCTATCATCACATGTATTGTCATCCAATCTTTACATAAATTTACTTCACAATACATATAGCTAGTAGTGCACCCTGTAATCTCGCCTCAGTGTCTCTCCAAGTTATAGATGACTTTAATTTTAAATTTTATCACGAATTATTAACTACTCTGTATTTTTTTAAAAAGAACAAAATTGCATTAATTTGCCAACGTAACCATTATATATTGAACCACTTAAAGAGATATCAAGTCCAATCTTCTTACCATTGTTATATTATATATGTAAATTTATAATTGCAAAGTTAATTTCAATTTCTTCTCATCATTTGGTCAATAGTGCTATGTTGCTGTTGCATATACTACACGCTAGACGTCGATGTTCCCTCGCCTTCTAAGTATATCTCTTGAAGACAATTCAAACCATTATTTCTTTTTTTAATTACTTTTAAAATATTTTTACATGTATTTTAATTACATCTTAGATCCGATGAACCAGCTCTCAAAGCCTATGAAGAGATAAAGTGAGCATGCCCAGTTTCACAATCATTATTTTATGGACCATAGTACAATCATTTGTGCGAATTATAAATAAAAAGTACATTTTTAATGTAAAAGTATACTATTTGTATACGTAAAGTATATTATTTAAAAGTACATGATGTTTTATATATTATTAAATAATGTACATTCATTACACAAATAATGTACTTTTAATATATTTAAAATGTATATTGCTTTCATGGTCCACACAATAATTTGCCAGACCCAATATCAAATTGTACACTTTTACACACTAAGTCTAACTCAACTGTAGTGACAAATTATTGTGTGGACCATAACAAAAAGTACACTTTTAATATACTAAATGTATATTATTTGTGTACTGAATGTACATTAGGTATAATGTACATTCAGTACACAAATAATGTACATCCCCTGAATACAATATGCATTATTTTTATACTGAATGTACATTATTTGATAGTATGGTCCACACGGCTCTGTGGACGAATAATGATTGGACCGTACTCCATATATAGAAGCCCAATCTCCATATTGTTTGTGGATTTCACGTGCTTGACCGGTTAGTTGATTAAGTTTGTTCAATCATATTATTAATATATCAATTATATTACATGAACTTGGACCTATACCCATGACTTAATTAGCAAGCAGCAAATCTATGACACCTTCAAGAAGAGAGTCGTCGAAGATATAACGATTAAGTTGTAATCAGTCATAGTATGTAATCCTTTCATGTAAATTGGGAGAGCATGCCGATAGAGATACTTTGACTAATAATTAAGAATCCTAGATTACATATATATGATGCTGGATGGATATGGAGGTTGACATGCATGAAGCTAGGTCAGTGGTGGTTTATGAACATCTGACCATATGTATTACCGTGTAATCATTATGTCTTTGACTCCTTTGAATTGTTAATTGTTTTGCTGGTAGTTATCAAAACGCAACAGTTGAATACTTTTTTTTTGTAACGACTACAAAAATTTATAACTAATATTTAAGGAGATATAATAAGTAAACATTACTTCCGTGTGGCACAAAGAGTCAACAGTTGACTCCACTGAGACTCGAACCTACCCCTCCATGTGAAAGTATAAACTAAGAGCCACTAGACTACAAGGTCTTTGGCCCTTGACTAAAGTTATTTACAATTTAATTTTTCATAATATTAAGTTTAGAATTAGTATGTAAAATTTATATATTTATAAACTACATTGGAGTTGATTTGACCAATGAATAATATGAGAGTAATTTATTTTCTCTCTTAGATGTTCAAATTTAGTTGGTTCAGATATCAAGTGATATGGTATTTGGAGAATATATCTCTGGGGTAGCTACGTTGTCTTTGCATTTTTCAACACGTTGATATTTTTAATTAATGATGTTACTTTTCTGATTTTCTATTAGTGTCGGAAAGTATGTTAGAAATTTTTAAGTAATGATGTTACTTTTATGATTTTCTATTAGTGTCGGAAAGTAGGTAACGTTAGAAAAGTGATTTGTGTATGTAGAGTTTGATTTCAACACAATCTGTAAACCGATTACCATCATGATCATGGATGGTCTTGCTTGTCAACTTTGCCATTTTGAACGTTGGGAAGTTTGACCATTGAAAGCCCCAAATACCCAAAAAGCAATATGAATCCATAATCCATCAATATAATGAAGCTTTTGAGTGTATCTTTTGTGATCCGATCTTATGCTTCCATTCTTCAAATAGTGTTCATGGCTAGGCTACCTTGTTGGACTGCTTTTTTGCCTCTTTCTCTTTGTCTTTCTTCTTCCACCTATGATTTCTTTTAAATTTCCCAATTAAATACGCACACAAATTAAATCCTAGTTGAAAACAACTAAGTATTCCCAAAGTCAAGACGAAATCTTTTGGAGGCAATGTGTCAAATGAAACCGCATAGCGATTGTCAAAAGCAACAAGCTAAGCAAACCTTTTATCAATTGCTTCACTCTCTTTCAGAAAGGCAAAAGTGCAATTAATTTAAGCACATCTGAAACATGCTGCAGATCAAGGCTTTACTAAGTTGGTGTGGTAGGTCCTATGTCCATTATGGAATTATAGTGTCCATTTGTATAAAACATAATCTCATAAGAAGTGACTTAATATATTCAAAAAATAATTGGTGATGGTTATAGGACAATTCAATTGGCTCAATAATTCAAAGTAAAAAAAAAAAAGTAAATCTAAATAAGGCAATAAGCTCAATTCATCAAGGTCACCGTGATCGGCTAGTTGTGCAGACAGAACGGGTGGGAGGAGCCTACACCTACGAGGACTACTCATTGTACTAAACATTTGCGAAGGAAGCTTGGGGCAAAATATTATAAAAGGTGCTACCATGGAGTTCAAACCAACAACTTCAAGCATAACAACACAAGTTTTACACCACTAAGCCACTCAAGATCATGTTTAGTAAAGGGCAGAAAGTTTAACATTTGTCAACCATTCATGAGTCCTTCAATAATATAAATAGGGTGTCTTCCTTCACCTTAAAAGGCATTCATTAGCTCACCAAACCCCTTCTGGTCCATTGATCTGAGTATTCTCTCTCCTGCCGGCACACTAGGGTTCAATTCCTAGCGGTAACATAATTATTTCTATTTATTATTATGGCTATAGTTTGTATTATTTATTATTATTAGCCCATTATTTGGATTATAGCTTGCATTATTTATTATTTGGGCCGCTGTTTTGGACCAGTATCTCGGGCTTTATACACATCTATTTTAGGCCTAGCACCCCGGTAATAATATTACTATTTTCCTACTCCATTTTGTATATCTATATCCGATTTATTGTGGATCCAATCCCAACAGAATCATCAAGTACATACATATGAGTTCAAACTTTGATCTCATGTTTAAGTAGGATTTAGGATTTTTGTTTACATTATCCTATTTAATTATAGTTTAGCCGCTTGTTCTAAACGAGTTCTCCACGAGTTATGCTCCCTTTGGTTATCTCAGATCAGCTTTCACCCATGATGTGTGGTGTCGGATTCGCGTGGCTCTCATATTCAATCTTGTTTACGTCTTGTCTTTAGCTTTGACAAATTGACCTGTACTGTTGTGAAATCCATAAACTAAGGCAAAAAAATCTGAAATTTTGGAATTCAAAATATATTTGCCGTCCAAATTTTGACCATACTTTTTTCTAGTTCTAATATAATGGAATTATTACAAAGTATTATCATATCATTGAAAGTAATTTCTAGCAAAATGGACAATTGGCTTTATTATCAAATTCCTCATGAGAGGTGAGCTGTATATTGATCCCACTAAGATTATAAGGTGAACGTCACTCAAAGTACACATTCAAATATTTTTGCCAATATTATTATTTATTATTTTTTTTAGTACTACTTGACTCTGTCACAATGTAATATATGTTCATAAGTACTTTCTCAACCTACTGAAACAGAAAGAGTCAGCATCGCCTCCACTGAGACTCGAACGCACCCCCTTCCATATGGGGTGCAACTGAGTGCCACTAGATCACAATTTCATTGGTTATTTAAAAAATTTTCTACTCAATTATTTTCATCTTACATTACTATTATTAAACTTTTCAATACAAACAAAGAGGTGGCTATGAAATTGTCAAAATCTTGTAGCCCTAAAGCAACAAAACTCTCCCTAGCCCTAAAAACAACAACAATTTCTCCCTCCCTCTTAGTGGGTGTCAGTCCCACTAATAAGTGACATCCAGACTCAAAAAAATAAGAATTAAAATGAAAAAAGAAGTCTTTAATTTCATCTCCTGCTTGCATGCATTGGTAGGAATGGTCCACTTTGAAACCATGTGATAGAATTTGTGGAAACCCCCCTTTTGTGTTGGAAAAACTTTGCACCATTTTCTTCTTGTGGTACAAAGCTTAATGTCACACGATTGGTATCTTTGAATGGCAAATGCTGCGGTTTTGAACCATCCTAATGGATAAACCATTGGTAATCCAACTAAATCGTATGCTTTTTTCTTTTTTTTTTATACGATTATATGACAGTGTTTAGACAATTTAAAAACTCTTCCAAATAAGACCTGACACAATTTTTTTTTTAAAAAGAGAGAAATTAATGCATAAATTAGTCTTAATTAAGTATATGCATCTTGAGTTAATATCTCGGTTTACAAGTTAATAAACTAATTACAATCATTTCCATAAGAAATGTGACTAAATACCTTAAAAATAAATGTTTACAATTAGATCTAAGAAATTACTTTGGATAGTAGCACTGCTAAATATCTTGTGATTTGATTACTTTAATGTCATCACCTTACTTTCTATAAGGAATGTCTCAGGTTTGAGTCCATTTCAGCAGTCAGATTCAAGTTTGATAACCACCTATTAGTCAAGCAAGGAAATTTTACTAGAATTCTAGGCAATTATGAAATTATTTTTAAAATTAAGGATTAAAAAGTAATAACCATCAACAATAAAAAAGAACGATGCCAATAAATACCCATTGAAATATTGAGTCTTTCGTCTGAATCCCACACTTCTTTTAGATTGGACTATTAACTCATTCTTATTTTATTACTACAGTTCTTTTAGTCGGTCAATAACACTTTAAATTAGTTCATGGCACATGTCGGGATTTCATGTCCCAATAGGAGGTAGAGAAACATCCAATCAAGTTAAACATGCCTCTCAAGATGTGAATATAAATATGTATAGATATTGTTGACAACAATGTGCATAAATGGATGGTGAAGTCAATAATTTTCTTCCATGTTGGGTGCTTTCTTTTCCACATAGGCATAGGCTTGTACCGCATACTACCACCTCGATCGACATGCTATATTCGGTCAGCACGCATGTTAGCCAGTGTGGTGTGGTAAAAGCCGTATCCCAATTTTCACTTTACCCCCATTATCCAAATCGACGACATGACCGCCGCCCCTCCTCCGCCGTCCGATCCTCATCCCTTCCCGGGGCCGTACCGTCTGCAAATTGCGATTTTTCAAAAGCCGATTCCAATACGGAAAAAATGCACAATGTTCATCATACAAATTGCTACTCCGTATTTCGTAGGCCCCAAAGAGAGGTCGAGTGCGTGAAATATGATTGGGCGTATTATAAAATTACGAATTTGATTCTTGTTAAAATATGTTTGGTCGAGTCTATATATTCCACCTGATATTTCTAGTGCAGTTTACTTAACTTCTCGATCATTTGTGATTTGTGAGCTATTATATAAAATTGAAGTTTACCATATCGAGTTTCTGTCAAATGAGGGCAATTCAATCTAGTTGATCGGACAATTAATTTGGTACCCACAAAGTTAAGTTTAACTCATTTTGAGAGCTGTCTATTAACGGTTTTGATTTGACTTAACCAGTTATGAACAATTTAAACTTATTTACCTCCTAATGAATAAGGACTAGATTTTCTCGTGAATTAAAGGTTATATCAGATTCGAGTCCCGAGAAAACAAGATTGAATCTCATGGGGACACATATATGATTAAGATGCATGCATCATTGAATATCCAGCTTTGCCTTCCCTAGACACTATGTATACTGATCCAGAAACGTATAGGCTAGGTTAGATCAATAATTTTAACTATTTCAGGCTAGTCTTTTCACTCTCTCTTTTTGGGTCTAATTTATAATATTTTTAAAAATAGTTTTGAAAATTGATGATTTGTTGTAATGCATTAAGTAGTGTTTTTCTTTGGAATAAGAATTATTCTTTCTTACTTTCCGACAGCCCCTTCCCTCCCACCTTAGGAATGAATATGTGCGTATGAATAAATGCAATGTTAAATGATTTGATGCATCCTGGTCCGTTATTACTGAAAATGAAAATCAGATCGAAATATAAAGATTTTGATCAATTCTATATTCTTAATTAAAGCATGTAGTGTTCTCCACTTCTCTGTTACTATGTAGTGGACTTTCTCAACCTACTGAAGGTACAAAGAGTCAACAATCGACTGAAGTTCGAATTCACTCCCTTTCATGTGGGAGTGTAAACTGGGTGTCACTAGACCACAAGATTTTTGGTTTATTTTCATTTTCTTTATTGAATATGGTTAGTACTTTAGCCCTTAATTGGGTCGTGCCGATGCGAAAGAGGATTAGTCTGTGTCTGGTTGGAATTTAAAGGTATTTCCTACGATTAAAGCCTACTGAGGACACCTCGTGGGCTGACAAAAAAAAAATTATGTTTTGAAAATACATATACCATTTTTGGGACACTTTTTTTTAAAAAAATTTGGGACACTTTTTTTTTTTTTTTAAATGTTCTTTTCATTGAATTCCATGGTGCATAACCCTACCATTTGCTCCACCATTGGCGCTATCCATTCACTAACTAATAGTCCCCCCCCCCCCCTCAAACCCACCCCCCATCCTCGCTATTCAAATTAAAACCACTTTTTTATTGTCATTTTTTTCAAAATATAGGCCTATATACCATAATACTTGAAAAGGTTCCACTTGTATCAAGTTAAGAGTACTTTTTAAATTGTTGAACTAAAAGTTTGCCGACATAAATGGTTATAAGTCATCTATCTTAAAAAAAGAATATAAGTTATGCAAGTTATTTAGAGAAATTGAATACGTGGCGATCAATTGACAAGCACTTAGGTAGTGGAATAAAAGATGAAGAGAATAGAAATATATTCTTTTTCGATATTACTTAATTGCTATTTAACTTATGCTATTTCATTCTAAGTTCATATATTGACTTGTTAGTCAGGAATGCATTAAGTACATGAAAACTTTCCAAGTATGAAAATATAGTTTGCTAATTCAAATTTACTGCAATTTTACTTGACTAGTAGGTGATGGATATATTAGATTTACCTCAAAATTTTTTTATGCTCAAGTAGATTGGCACAAACTCAAACCAAGACATGGTAACTTCGACCACTGACCGTGAGGTCGGCCTAGGTGGGCTGACCCGAGGTGAGGTGGTTGGATCGACACGATGAGCTCATGCCATGGCACATAGAATTGAAAATCGTTTCAAGCGCTCGCTTCACGGGAAGTTCGTTAGCATCACGCATGGGGCATTATTCACCCAAATACTATTAGGATCCTTCTTGTATAAACAACACATCTCTCGTCATTCTTTAGACACATTTTGTCTCGTTCACATACTTAAGTTCGATTCTGTGATTTTTTTTTCAATGAGAGTCACAGAAGTGCAAACTACCGAGAATTAGTGATAATTACCCTACCTAACATACACTTTCTAAAACTAAGAGCCACAGAAGTACAGACTACGGAGAATCAGTGATAATTACCCTACCTAACCTATGCTTTCTAAAACTAATAATCAATTAACATGTTAAAAAGTATGCAGTAAAACACGAGGAACAGAAGATGTGAGTACGTGAAATATTCGAATGTTTGGTATAGATGTACGTAAAGGAGAAGTACGGCAGAAGAGATAAAATGAGAGAGAAGAAGCTAATAATAATTAAGGTACAGTGAAGAAGAGTACAGTAGCTATCGAATTGAACGACAGCGTAACACTGTAACAGTGGAAAGTGGGTCTGCAGAGAGTAACAGTAAAGCGAAGGGTGGCAGTAATAAGAAAAAGCACATGAATTTTTTCAAATTAGTACGACCATAGGACCATTTTTACCACTGTTTTTGTTTCGCTCTTGTTCATCCCATAATGCCGCATGCAGTGCACTGCATGGATAAGGATTGTGTTGTATTACATTATATCAATCCAATCACATTTAATTTTATACTCTGTGAGCATAAATATAGTATGTGCAGTCCAACTATCAGCTTAGACTTTTAGTTGAGATGGAGCACATGCTTTAATTTACTCTACATAATTTTCAGCTAATTATCTTTTCCATCTTTTTTATTTTAAATTAATAATTCAAGACCACCCTTGATCGAGCTTACTTATAAATTAAATGAAAAGATAATTTTGCCACCATCATAATATAAATGCAAAAAGGGGATGATCGACAATGAAAGCTGCAAATTAAAGTAAATTTGTAACGAGAGAAATAGACAGAAGAAATAATTAATAGGTGGCATTCAGATAGGTGCAGGGCCTCCCTTCCTTTCACTCATACTTCAAGCACAACATATAATAGAAAACGAGTAACTCAAGCGAAGTTGGTATGACAGTTGACTTAATAATTCTAGTTGAATAGTTAAATCGATCAGCATAGACAATCTAAGTTGGTTTATCTTCTTAAAGATCTTTTATTGGATAGGATCATAAGGCGTTCTTAATCTTCACCCAGATGATACATTTCAGTAGAATATAATATCATTTTATTTTAACTTTTTGCTCCTTCCTGTCTTGATGTGACATGTTGTTTTGATTGATACAACAAAAAAAATTGAGTCACAATTTTCCTTCTTTGTATCTTATTCAAATAAAATTTGGACATGCGACCATTAATAATTCCACCTATCATTTTGGTTTAGGGTATTATTATATGCCAAAGTTTCTATTCTAAGCTGAGTCAAAGCTGTGGCCTTAAAACGAGACACACAAATGGAACAAGAAATTAAAGTCATTATAAGCAGATGGCGTTCACTCCAACCGACATAATATATGATTGGGATAATGCAAAAACTTGTCCAATATGGGTCAGATCTTTGATTGATGAGGTATCAGATCCATTAATAAAAAAAATTTGACCATCGTCTCACGGATTAAGATCAATAGACGGTCTTACGGATTAAGATCAATGGACGATCTCACACAAATGTTACCATTTAGATAATTGTTGTATATTTGGTAATAATTCAATAATAAACATTATATAGATCAAATTTAACTGTAAAACAAGATTTTTTTTAAAGAAAAAAAAATTATATTAATTTAAATCCAAGTTCAATACACGAACAATGGAAGGAAAAGGAACCGAAAAATAATCGGAATAGTCCGACTTGAACAGGGCTTCCAGACCTAACAAATTGACGATCATGTCATAGACCGGTAAAACAAGATTAATATCATATTTTGGTCTATTCAAATCCGAAAATTTTGAAGAAAATTAGTTCATATAACATTACATTGCAGGATGGGAGGTGCAAAATGATAAGATATGAATAGACATGATCGAATTGATCGATTCAAGGAAATGAAGAATTGGAGTTATTGTAATAATTAGTGTACAATAATTTGTGTAGTGGTGGTACAAATGAGAGGGATAGTTTCAAGTGTAACATCAGATGATTTCTCCAACTCATCATTATCCTCATCATCATCTTTCCTGCACAAAATCTCCTCCAGATTGTCTGTCCTCTTCTTCTGGGCCTGTTTGCTTAATGGAGCAGTGGAAGAAGAAGAAGAAGAAGATTGTGTAGTGAGGTGTTTTGCTCTTTCCGCTTGGAGTTTCCAATCGGTTCTGTAAAGGACGAAGAGCATGAGAACGGCACACGAGCCTTGGGCGGCGAGAAGGCCGAGCCAGAGCCCGGGGAAGCCCATTTTGAGGAAAAACCCGAGGAGAACAGCCACCGGCATTCCGACGAGGTAGAACGACCCGAGGTTGATGTTGGCGCCGGTGGTGGGCCGGGCGCTGCCGCGGAGAACGCCGCAGCCGGTGGTCTGCGGGCAGTTCCCGAGCTCGCAGAGCCCGGCGATCGGCAACGCCACGGCGGTCAGCTCGAGGATCTCTGGGTCCGCCGTGAATATTCTCCCCCACTTGTGCCTCATCAGGGCGGCGAACCCCATCGCCGCCCCGCCCAGCCCAAACGCACAGGCTAAAGACACCAGCGTGGCGACCCGGGCCCGGGCCGGGCGTCCCGCCCCGAGCTCGTTTCCGACCCGGGTCGACACGCCCAGACTCAGCGCCGAGGGGAAGACATATACCAACGAGGTCGTCTGAATAAGAATCCCCATCGAAGCAATCGCCGCCTTAGGATTCCCCAACACCCCACACATCATAATCATCAGCTCATACCACCACCACTCCAAACAAACGGAAATACACGTCGGAACCGCCAATGCCAAGAGCGTTGACCACCCTTTAAAACAGTCAACGCTCAGCCCGACCCAAGACTCCTTATACACCCCGGAGAAATAAACAAAAAAGCAGAGCAGAACAAAGAGATTAAAATCCGTCCAAACCATAGCCACCGCCACGCCGGCGATCCCAAGCCCCAAATACCTAACCAACAGAAAATTCAACGGCACGTGAAAAACCACCGACACGGCGGCGCAATACGTCAGCGGCAACGTTATCCCTTGCGTCCTAAGATAAATCCTCAGAGGATGAAGCAAAGACAGGAAAAACAAATCGGGAATAGCGAACACTATAAACCTATGCGCCATTGACGAAATCTCCTCGTCCTGACCGCACCATAACAGAATTTTGTTCATGTTTAGCCACATAAAAGAGATTGGGATCGACGCGGATAAGAGGAGGAGGACCGTTCTCTGTAAAGTTATCCCCAAAAGCTTCATTTGTTTCGCGCCGTAAGCCTGGCCGCAAATGGGTTCCATTCCCATGGCTAAGCCGGCTATGACGGAGTAGCCGGTGATGTTAGCGAAGCCGATGGAGAGTGAGCCGCCGGCGAGTTCGAGCTCTCCGAGGTATCCCAGGAAAAGCATGGAGATAAAGGCTCGAGAGTACATTAATAGCCCTGTTATGGCCGTCGGGCCCGAAATCTTCCCTATAGCTTTCATTTCTTCAATGGCCTGAGGAATTTTCAAGAACATGCAAGAAAATATAAGTAAATGAAACAAAAATTTTCTCTCCTTTTTTTTTTTTTTTAAATGAAGCATTTTATGTGGTTCTATTATTATTATTATTATTATTCTATTTTTTCTGTCTTTATTTTTACCTCGGAGTAGGTTGGCCATCTGTGAAGCTGTTGATCTTGATCATCAGAGAGAGAGCCCATGGATTTACTGGGATTTAAAAGATGGGGTTTTTGGTAAAAAGACAAATGAGGATGGAGAAGAGGGGTTAGTTTAATTTGAATTGGGTTTCAAATATCCATTTATAATCTATATATACATATATATGTATATGTATATATATCTTCTGGGTGTATAATATAATGGAGTTGTGATATATATAGATATAACAGTGAACTTGGGGGGGGGGGGGGGGGGAGGGGGTTTGAAGGTGCAGGGCTTTAGATGTAGGAATGTGTGAGTTTGTGTGTGTATATATATATATATACATGCATGCAAGGATAGCATCGTACAATATAATGGCTTCAATGGCGTGTCAATCTTCGAAGGTTCAACTCTGTTTGTGAGAGAAACAATGAGGGGGGGCCTGTTCAACTTGCACTAGTTTTTTTTTTTTTTTCTTTTATTTTCTCTTTTTTATTTTACTGGATTTGACGTACAAGATTCACTTTGACAATGACAAGTTTTTTCCCCTTTTCGAGCCCATGTGTATGCAGAACCGTTCTTAAAAAAGTTGACTCGAATTCATGTTTATGCAACACTTGTCTTTGGAAGAGTCTACCTTGAAAAGAGTAAGAATAAAATAACTACTCGCTAGGCTTAGTTCATCTCATAATATGCAAATACCAGTTCAGCAATATTCTAAAAAAAGCTAGAGTCATATCGAATAATAATATTAAATTTCACTAATAATCAAGAATTGAATTGTTGTTAGTTGTTAGATATTACTTAGTTGTCTAAACAAACTTTATCACTGTACATCCGTTACATGCTACTATACTTACGCCATTTATTCGTTACTGAATTTAATTATTAAAAAGTTATACTTTTCTATTTATCTGTTCCTTCTTTAAGTGAAAGACAGATAATGATAAGATTTTTTTTTCTTAAAGTCTTGTGACAAAACAGTGTTACGGGTAGATCAAACAAAACGATTGACAGATGTCGGGTTGAATTTACCCAAGTAAAAGGAAAGAGGAGGAGGCAATTTGGGGCCATTGAAAGATATAGATATAGCTAGCATAGATGCATATATGGTTGTGACTTGTGACCAGCATCTTCATGTACTATAGACTAGACTAAGTTGTAAGATTCCTCATGTATATATGTATATATGAATGAGAGTTTCCAGTTCATTAAGTAAAAAAGAGGGAATAATAGGCGGTCCACAAACTTGGGGGATTTTAAGGTGGTGAAAATGGCAAAACCTGATAGATAGGGTGTTGGGAAATTGATTGGATTAATGATGATATGATGATTAAGTTAAGGTTTAATTAGACGTGTTGGATTATTAAGTCCTAAAACCTGGCCTAATTTTAGGTTACGATTTCTATCCTCCTTTCTCTGTCGTCTCCCATTCCTGCCAGTCTGCCACTCTTTGTTCAGCTTTCCACCCTAAATGGGGAAAAGGTGATGCCAAGGGAATAAGAAGATTATCTTTGTATTTGGCAAGTGGGAGAGGAATGTAAATGGATTGGTATCATTTTCATTTACCTGATTTGAGAACTATTATGGTATCATTTTCATTTACCTGATTTGAAAACTATTACGTTCAGTGAGATTTACCCATACACACCTTAGATCTCGTAAAAAAAAAATAAAAATCTTTGAGTGATGCTTCAAGTATGTTGTCATAATTGTGCCCATTGTTGAGGTCAAGAGTTATGTTCTAATTAGGAGCATTTTACCTATACTAAAGATAAATTCACATAAAATTTTCATAAAATGCTTAGCTTTCTGCATAGTTATCTCCGTCATTATGAGATTAATCTAAATTTGGTCCAAATTGTATGTGCTACAGACATTGATTCTCCGACCTCACAATTGTCAACCGTCTCAAACAATTGGGTAGAAAATGTTTAGTTTGTTGGCACACAACCCTGATATATCTAAGACTACCTCAAGAGTTGGATTAGGTCAGGCCGACAATATTGATCCTCTGACTTTGTAATTGTTGGCGGTCTCAAATTGTTAGGTTGAAAACATTGAGTTTTTATTCACTTATAGTTACTGAATATGTGGGTCGAAGGCAAATTCAACTAAAGTTTGATTAGCAAAAAGGCAAATTACTCAAACATAGTTTATGAATTGGCATGATCATAGTACTTTAGATTGGCAGAGTGACATTGGAATTGTTGGATTGGTCGAGGGCAAGACATATATTCATGTGTAAGGGTTGTTGTTACATTACCTTCAATTCACCGCCCATGTGATGCTTCGCAGTCCTGACCACGACTTACGTTGTCTGCGACCGAATTTAACACCCAAACACCGTTCAGGGGGTATGGCTACTTGCCCTTTTTGAGAGTTACATATTCCAACATTTATTGCAAACTCTTTCCCCTTAGGTCCCATGTAGCTAGTGTACGTTTTGGGTTCTATCCCTTTTTTTTTTCTCTTCTTAAAAAATTTATTACACCCTTCATTATCAAGAGAGTGATTGCTGGTGAGATCATTAATTATTGTACTGTGATCTTTGTATTTTCCAGGTGGTTCAAAATTGGGGACAACTATAGTGTCATTCTTTATCCTACATTTGCGTTCATCGCTGTCGAGTAGTAGGGTACAAAGTTTGAATCATGTCGATGATAAAAAAAAAATAGAAGTATGAATTTAGTTTGGTTGTTGAGTAGTAGGGTACAAAGTTTGAATCATGTCGATGATCAAAAAAATAGAAGTATGAATTTAGTTTGGCTGTAGACACTAGTGTGCAAGTATTTTTGGACTTCTAGGCCAATTGAGACACATCCTACGATTTATCTTCTCTACATGTCTCCAATGCAAAAGCGGCTAGTGTTCTTAAGTTTGGGATGCTTTTCATTTGACTAACTCGTTCTAAATCCATAATAAAATTCTATAAAGGTTAGTGGCTAGAATATAAAATTCAAATGAAATGAATGTCAAGTTCATTCAAAATAGATACCCACGTTTACTATGCATTAAAAATCAAAACTAATGGCAAACCTTAACTGGGTAACGGTAAGGTTTCAAGCTCGACCTCAATGAAGTTATCTATTGGTCTCCTCAAATTGAGTCAGCCAACTTATACACAACCTAGACTAGTTTATCTCTCTGTAATTTTTTTGCCGACAGGCTTCGCCCAAAACACACCTTTGGAAGCGGCTAAAGGCTTAATATTTCTGGTACACTAAAAAAAACTTATTTTTAATTTAATAAAATAAGATAAAATATCGCAAAATCATGGTATTAAAAAAGGACAAATTAATGATCGACTCATAAGTAGCAATCATGGCTGGTCCATTTATTTTAGGCATTTGTTTTAGTCCTAAAAATGAAGCAACTTGTGGTGCGTAGTGGTGTCTTGTCAAACTCCTAGTCCTGGATAATCTGAATTTGCAAATCGATTTTCATCTACACAACATGCACATGATAACTTTGGTTGGCTGATGTGAAACATCACGCAGGATTTGAGACATGTTCATTACAGAATAAGTGAACCTCTGGCCTCTGCCCCTACCTATACGCAAATTCAATTTCTCCGCTATTAAACTAGCTTAGCTTATTCCTTTTCATTCTAAATGAAAACCATCCCTTTTCTGTCTCATAACTATATTGCAACCTGGGATTTGAGAGATATGAGAATTCAACTAAAAATCTCTCTTTTTTTTTTTATACTCAAACTCATTGTTTGTCGTTGTTGTCAACAATTATATATAGATGTGTGTATGATAGAAAACGCAGAGAAGGGGACCACTGAGGAAGGCTTAACGGAAGGTGACAGTGGGGGTGGATGGGATATGGAGAAGTGGCAGATGGGGGGAAAGGGAACACACTGAAACCAATTCAAGGATAAGGGAAAAATAATAGTGTGTTCAACAAACAAACAAACCCTTTCCCCTTTAACGTGTTTACTTTCCAGCCATTTAAAATTTTTTGTATCCCTTTCCCTGCAGCACAAATCAAGGATGCGTGTCTTTTTTTGTGTTGCCCCCTCTGTTACTGTTTCTGTGCCTCTGTCCCTAACCTAAACTCCACCGTAGAAACCGCACCCACGCATCTTCAATCCCAATAAAAAATGGGTAACATTTGTGTTAGACTGTCTCACTCGTCTCAATCCGTGAGACAGATCAGATCTTTGATTAATGAATCAAATCTTTGACATCATTAATCAAAGATCCAACCCGTCTCACTGATTGAGACCCGTGAGACGATTTCACACAAGTTTTTGCCATAACAAATTAACAAGACCACAGCCAGCATGTTTGTCTAACAGCATTTGAACCATCTTTATTAGCTAGCAAATACAGGGGAGTGGGTTGCACAAAATGAGAATTGAGGGAAAACATGAAGAATATTGGATCTGATTCACAGGGTAGGGTCCATGTCCATATCAGGAATGAAATTCATGACTTGCACCAAGTTTCTGCTTCTACAGAAGACCATAAGCATCATTTTTATGCCAAAGTTCAGTACGCAGAATAAAAGCAACTTTTGAGAACAGAGGAAGCTGGAATTTCAGTTTCTTTATCAAACATCTAAAAATGACCCAACATAATTTCAAGGATGGCTGTTCTGTATAAAAGGAACAGATCCTTTGATTCTAATTCTAGCACTTTTTTTCCACAAAGGATGGCATGGCATGGCATGGCAGGTAATCTCAATAAAATAATATTCATAAATTAACAATTAATAAAACTAAAGTATGATTCCTAGCCTAGCAGCCTTGGGATAACTTCCATACTTAGCATCTCAAGTAAACAGTCTAATCAATGATTCGATTCTCCACATTTTAGTTTGTCATTTCAGTTTAGTATGATTGTGATCATCAAATCAATATTGACAGCAAACAAAGTTATTAAAATGTTAATGTTTACGATTGACACAGCATGACATAAGGAAATGAATGCACAATGCCCATTTCTAGATACTGATGAATGCAATAGCCACAAGAATTTATTCCCATAAGAAAATGAAGAAAAAAAAAGGGGGGGAAGAGAATATTAAATAAAGGTATCCTGAAAAATAAAAATCAGTGCAGCTTCTCCTACACAAAACAAGAATAGTAGAAACACACATCTCAATCAAGTTTCAATCAGCACAGCTCATAAAATGGTTGGCCACAACCACGTTCAGTAAGTTCAATCACACTTTCTCCTACACAAAATAATAACAGTGAAAGCACATCTTATTCAATGTTCCAATCAGAACAGCTCATTACAATGGTTGGCCACCACACTACGTAAGTTCAGTCACATTACCATTCATCACTTACGAATACATAGGGCACCGAAGAAGGTCAAATTCGCATTCACTTATTCCAGAAATAGGAAGTCCACTCAGTCTTGTAGTGTGTAACATTACTAGTAAAAAATATATTCTCATGTGATCATCATTCAAGACCTCAGTCCAATAGAGGATTTTACTCAAAATGAAGCCATCACTGTATATAGAGAAAAAATACATAAATAAAAAAACACCCACACACACATCATGTGTAGTTGATAATATTTAAGTGTTGCATATTTTTTCTGGGCCGTTTATACTAAATTCTAGTTTAATGGAGGCAACTCCCAAGGAAAATGTTCTGACAGCTGGATGTCCATGGTGCCAAAGACATCACATAGCTGACAAAACAATATGGGTAGCGGATATATTCCAACCTAGAAATTACTCCACAAATATCTTCATCTGGACATTATAATCATCCATGTCATTATCAGAACCTAAAATTATCATTTGGAGAAAGGTTTCCATCTGTATTACAATATGTCAATACAGACAGTTATATATGAGACTAGTTTTAATTAACCTTTCTTACGTAATATCTGACCATTGAAACGAAAAGAAAAGAAAGTACCAAGAGAGAGGAGTAGAGAAAAGAGAAACTATGCCTAAAGGGAAAATAAAATGCAAAGAAACATACTCATCATAGACTCATAGTGTTCCAGTACTTATTACAATGATCAATCACCTCTCCATTAATATTCAGACAACTGCTATGGTATCATGTTTGCTTCTTTATATAAAATCTCATACTTAAAGTGTATATCCGGTGAATGAAAATTGCAATGGAAAAAAAAAAAAAAAAAAAAGCAATTAAATTCTAGAGAGCAATGCATGTATTGCAGAAATCATTTCACTAAAATCAATGAAGTGACAATGACAATTTATTTACAAAATCTTCATGCATATTCTCCTGTTGGACAATAAAATAAAATGAATACGACAAAATACCTCACAGTAAATGCTGGATTCTTAAAACTTTACATTTGAGCAATTGTCAAACAGGCTACAAGTAAACTGGCAAGAACCAAGTCAAAGTACCTGCAAGACTTGTGTGGGGAGATTAAACAGCTGCATCAAGCATACATCACAATGAGATGCGGAAACCTATCCAGAGAAACCAAGGATTTATAATCTGCAAGTCTAAAAACCTACATAACAGGGGAAGAAAGTATAACGATTTTGAAATTGAGGCTACCCTATAATTTTAGTAGCACCATTAATCAGCTAATCTAGAGGAGATTTTGACTTTTTTTAAGGTTTAATAACTATTCATTTAAATTAAAGAGATAAAGAAAAAATGTGATTGGTTTTTTGAATTATCTGAAACCAGAGAAAGGGATAAGTTTGCAAGGTAAACATCATATTCTCCACTGACCAACCACTCAAATACATAAAAAAATATTTTTCACAAAACATACACTTTAACTCATATTACCTAATAACCCATACTTAGATGTGTAATATAGAACCACCTATGATTGTAACAAATCACAACTTCTAATCAGTTTTCTGATAAACCCATCACCTCCGAGAATGATGTCTCTCACATGATTTCATTAAGGCACAACCATCCAAGTATTTAGACCCTGTACATATCTTTTGTAGTCAGTGGCAATCTCATCCCTCGTGGTTACTGTCCAATTCTCCCCAATCCACGCTCAACAACACATGCTGGCAAAAGTGGTTGATGGATATATATATATATATGTGTGTGTGTGTGTGTGTGTGTGTGTGTGTGTGTGTGTTGTTTATTCTCTAACTTATTTTTCCCAAAAGTTCTTGCATTCAAATTCTTATATGGAATACAAATCTTCATTTTTATCTATGTTTTCCCCTTGTTCTTGCATCTATAATTTGTCTTATTTGGACCTTTTTTTTATTTGTTTTTAATGATATTTCCATATTCAAATGAATGAATACAAATCTGAATACAAGTAGTCAAGTAGAATCCTAGTCCACCTAGCCCAGTAGGCCAAAACCCTCAAGTACAATATGAATGCATCAAATAGTTACATCTGAATCTAGAAAGGAAGTCTAATGTAGCTAATAACTAATGGAAAATGACTCCATGTACCAAATTTTATATCAATTGAAAAGAACATATATTACCAATACACAATATATATGGTTCCAAGGTAAGTAGTATAAAGGCCAAGAAGCATATCTCCAACATAGCAAGAGTAGTAATTCTCTCTGGTGAATACACAAATTTGTACTCAAAATTGAGAAATGTGATGAAAACAATGTCTCATATACCTTAAGGGAGAATCTTCGGCTTGTCAACTTTTGTTCGAGGTATAGCCAAGATGGCCACGAGTCCACCAGCAAATGCAGAAATCGCTGCCACAATAAAGGCTGGTGAATTTCCTCCACCAAATAGCTCATCCCAGGGTCCACTACCAAGGGAAACGAACATCTGTTTTAAAGCACAACTATGTTAAAATGGGAATCCAACAAGCAATAAGCCAATAATAGAGGAGATAGCATTTTTCCTTATGATAATGCTTCATGTGCAGAACTCCACAAATTATATCAAGAGTGGTAATTTATCACATGTGAATTGGAAGTTCATCACATTAATATTTATTCATTTTAACTAAATATTCGGTATCGTATTATTCATCCAGCTCATAATCATCACATTTGAATTGTATATAGCTTCCCACACCCAGGCTCATAGACCAATTGGATAAGCTTTCACTTCTTGGATAATATCTTTAACACTCAATGAAGGGCCAACATAACATCTAGAAGATATTGTGTTGGTAAACAATATTTGAGAGATGAGAAAACTCTATACTAGCATATTCTAATATGATATTATACACTATGTATAAATAATGGGATACATCCTCAGCTAAAAATTGTGAAAAGCTATGGGAAAGATATTGAGATGCGACATTAAAGAACCATGAGTTTAGTTGCAACAGGAATTGAGGAAGGGTACAGCATGGTCAAGCACCCACATTGGGTGTTACTTGGCTTTCACAAGCGTCTTCTCTAATATAGCAGCAACAGTTTCTTTTATGAGTTTATCCTAAACCAACACAGACGGTACACAGAATACCCTTCCTTATCAACAAATTTTCTTCACTAATGAAGTTGTGTTTTTAGATAATAGGTACTTTAGAACAACACAAATGATACAAATTTTCCCTTAGAGACCTTAATTGGGTGAAGTGACAGCAAACATCAGAAAGGTACATGATTTTGCCAAGACTGACCATATAAGGCTTTCTTGAAACTTGAACGAAGAAGTCAAGACAACGTAGCAAAATAAATAAATAGAGTTAAAACGACTATTATACCTGGGGTATAACAATTGCCAGATTTAGTACACCCATTGATAGTCCTGCGTGGTTTGAACAGCAGTTTATACATTAGTTCCCTATATCAGTATAGCTCCAAGTGCAGAACTGGAAGAAACTTGCAAAACAACCCACCTTGGCCGAGCCCTAAAGCCTCAATGCGTGAAGATACCAATGCATATGGTACACTGTAAGTTATCTGCAAGGAAATGTTTGAAATCATACCACCCAGGCCAGGTATTGGGAAGGTTCTCCAGAAAAGAGGAAAAAAAAAAAGTATTTGGACTTCTGCGTTACGCATACACACATTAGAACCTAATATTCCTAAAACATTTCCCAATTTCATATGTGGAGTAAATAATGTGTAAATATCTTAAAATATTTTCCAGGTTTCACATACAACCAATCATAAGATCTTGACCTTTTTTACCAAACCATGAAGTTATAGAGTTTTATTTTAAAGGCTGACTGCTAAAAGAATTACAGAGCTGAGTGTTAAAGTTCATCTACAGGCCAAATCAAATTAGCTGCACATATGGATAATCTCACATATTGTGCATGTGCCTCCAATCAGTATTTTTAATGGCAAAGTAAAACTACAAATAATGTAATGACAGTGGAAGAAACCAAAAACTTACAGCTAGTGGAGCCCCAAGAATAGTGAATACTACCAACACTGCAATAACAATGCCATCTGGAGGAGGATCACTGATACCAATGTCCATGTGGTTCCTGACGGCAGTAATTATAAGCATTGCTATAAAGCAGAGAGCCATGACAATATTTGACACTCCCCACGTAAAACCAGCCCCCCATTTTCGACATAGCTTCTCCATGAACACAGAAGTAATTCCAAGGACCACAGAATTCAACATTAGACCCAGTGACCCCATTCTGACTCCGGTACTATAATTTGTTCCTTCATTTGGCTCACCCCCATAAATTTCACGACCCACCCAATCAGTATCAAAGAGAATAAACGGGAACCAGCCAATCCATGTCAGAGCAGTAACAAGCAGAATTATCCAAACAGTAGTTGGGAAATATCTAAATGTTCCAAACAGTTCCCAGAGAAAAGGTTCTTCCTCACCATGGCTTGACTGTTCAGCATCTCCACCAGTTTGAGCAGAACCCTGATGGGAATCCAGAGGTTGCTCATGGGCTGCTGATAAGCTTATATATGTAGTTATTACAATGAAAATAATGTCAAGAAGGAAAGCAGACTTGAGGTTTGCACAGTTGACCCCGCATCCAGCAGTGAGGGTAAAAGGAAATATCTTATACCATCCACTGTAAGATCCAGTTGCATAGCCAAGGATGTTACCAGCTGCCATGAACAAGGAGAAATATGCATTTGCAACTCGGGTCCTCCGATGGTCCTTTTCTAGCACATATAATTAACAGAAAACAAATGTCAATTTTTTGAAAGCAAATCCCAAATTGCATAGTTTTATCATTATCGGCATATATTATGCAAATGTAAAAAATAATAATAAATTTAAATATAGTACTGGAGCATCACAAGCATACCTCATTTCAAATACTATAAATGATTATATACATCTGGTTAAAGGTTTAAAAATGAAATTAGATGACCATGGTAATATTAAACTTCTTGTTTTGGCTTGTACTATTATCTAAATAAATGACCAAGTAGAAACAAACATGGCACTTAAATTTTGGCAAAAGAAATCCTGATTTTCATGACCAAAGCAAGCATATTGATACAAAGGCATCATTCTGTACATCAGTGCAGTCTTAAGGAAGTAGAGTTAAAAGTTCTGAAGATTCAAAAACAAGTAGCAGGTATTTTTATGAACCTTCTCAAATTTGCTGCTTTTCAATATATACAAAATTTACTTGGTGTTACCATGAAAAATTAATATTATAGGGGAAGACTGGAAAAATAATCTTAATTTGAGTATAATTTGAATTTTTTAAATTATTTATTTCATGTTCTCTGTGCTATTACTAGCTTATGACTTTTGTTAGTTGTCATTACTTTATGTTAATGGGTCATTATTTCATGTATTGGTCTTTTTATTTTGGGGTTTAATGTAATTAGTTTTATATTAGTGTGTAATAATTTTGATGTCAGAGAGAGTTTTTTGTTAAAAAATATCACTCCATATTTAGTCTTAATTTCCACAATTAGTTGGGCAGAAAATAATTCAATATATTTTCTATTGTAAAAATAAAACTATTCTGAGTGTTCCTCCCAAGGCTCCAAATTATTTTTATCTTTTGAATGAATTGTAGTCAAGTTATGCATTATAGTCCAGCACATATATATATATAAGCTCTAATGCAGTGTGCACAAGTAGGTAATATCCTAGTGAACCTATTTGTTGAATCCTCATCTTGAGATGTGAGAATGTATGCTCCAATGCAATGCGCATATCGAACATCCTAGCAAACCTACTTCTCAAATCTCCATATCACTTTATGTTGGTTGTTAACCAGCCCTAGCCCCCCTCCTCCTTCACTAAAGTTTGAAACCTACTTATGTAAGGGAACAACTCTAGTTATCAAAATTAATTTCTCCTTGACACTTAAAGTGGAAGTCTCACAAGTATCATGCTTATATAATTCCAGTAGAAAATACTCCATATTCGTTTCTTAATCAACAGCAGAATAATATATGTTGTGCATAGAACAAATGCAACCCAGTGCGTATTGTTAACAAATCCCAAAAAGCTACTATATTGTACAGAGCGGCAAGACAAAATGCACTTCCCTTTTAGTAATTTTCAGTTTCCTTAAACTAAGTTGCATTTAGTAAACAAATCATAGCATGATATCAATCTAGTTCTCATAGGAATTCCATTATGAATTACTTACTTTCACTAGTGCCATTATTCTCAATTTGGTTGGCTAGCCATTAAATGTTCTTACTATTTACAACTTCTTAAGTATCAAATTTTAGGTCCGCAACTTATTGGGGCGAGGGATTTCGCCTTTTGAGTGGGAGCTAAGTACTAATTTGAATAGTGCTAGTAGTAGTAGCATTCAAGATTTCAAGCAACCAGCTAATCCAGGACTGACTCGTAGTTAGAAACTTATTAAAGGGGTAGATTCGTCCATTCTCCAATGACGTGGAGTTCGACAACTTTCCCCTTAATAAAAAAAGTGCGAGTATTACTTGCTCATTCGCCGAGGGAAAGTTATATTCCACGCAACACAAAAATCTAAGGAAATGCTATTAAATTTAAATAATTTAAATAATACTCCGTAATAATAAATTAATAATAATGGAAAAATATGGCCGGCGATATAGAGCTTCATCTTCCCCAGAAAACTAACACAATTACTGAAATATTATGAAGAAAAATAAGAACCTTCCCCGGATAAATTCGAATACCAATATTGATATGCAAGCAATTGTTTGCTTATTTCACACTAAAAATGAATGCATATAATAAATGCTTAGGTGCAATTGAGTGAATTAGAAGCTTACTAGTGAGATCGGCGAGAAGAGCTCTACAGGGTCCCTGAGTCATGTTATTGGCGACATCGAGGAGCCAAAACCCTACAATGAAGGCGGCGATGGCGCCGACCTTAACCTCGCCGCGATCGCCGAGCAGCCAGCCGATATCAGCGGAGAAACCGATGACAATCACGGCGATCATGATGGAGACGGCACCGCCAAGGATGAAGGGGCGGCGGCGGCCGAACTTGCTGGTGCATCGGTCGCTGAGGACTCCAATCAGCGGCTGAACTAGCAGGCCGGAGAGCGGGCCGCAGAGCCAGATGATGCTGGACCAGACGTGAGGGATTCCGAGCTCCTGCACGTAGGGAGTGAGCAGAGACAGCTGTAACGCCCATCCGAACTGTATCCCGCCGGCGACGGAGGCGACTCGGAGCAGCAACTTGAGCGACACGCGCGTCGCTCTCGCCGGTTCTCTGCTCGTCGAAGCTCGATTCTGCCTCGCCCTTGGCCGCTCCCCTTCCGGCATCGTACGGTATCTCCGGTGGTGAGGCGAATATCGATTGTATAGTAACGAATTTTGTACTTTACTTGTGGAGTTGGTGAAGGGGCGGTTGTCGGGTTGGGAAGGTGGCGGGAGAGGGGATGAGGGGGGTGATGAGTATCGGAATATGGGGAAAAACGGACAAAATGCCCTTACATATCCATATATTTACGGGATAGCATTTTAATTTAATTTATTACAAACTGAAAAGAATATGCGTGAGATGTGGGCGAAAATGTAATTGCAAGATGGGAGCAATTTTAGTCCCTGGCACGTTGAATTGAGTTGTCCCGGACCTCCCCTACTCTATTGCACGTTTTAGGCTGTGTTGGAAAAGCATATTGAAGTTATTCAACTCACGTTTGTGTCTATACTCTATAGTTGCTCTCGCGGTTGTCAAATTTAAAATTTTGTATTTATTACGACAATTGCTCGATTAATTTGATTGAAATAGTTAAAAGTTTCTTTTTTGATATGATGGACGAGGCCGAATGCCATCTTTAAGTGATTTTTCGCGTTAAAGTGTCTCTTGTATCAACACGCATGAGATCCTGAAGGTGATTCAGTGAATTTTTTCTTATAATGTGACACACTCAAATTAATTAATTTAGTAATTAATTAAAGGTATATAGAGTTAATTAATGTTATAGCACCTAATAAATATAAAGTCACGTATAATTAAATGACATATTAAGAGAAAAAATAGCATTTTCGTTGACAAATAGTCACCATATGCTTAGAACTAGTTTAGTGTGAAATTAGTTTAATATCCGTTTTATATTTGATATGTGAGTATATGTAATTATGACAGTAATATTTTAAAATATTTGTTTTGTTATAATATTTACTTCAATTATGCAATATCCTTGACAAGATAAAAACAAAATTTCAAATAACTATGGGATAAAACTTTATGATTGTCTTATTGTCTTCCAAGACAAGCTTAAATAAAGGTGTGTTGCAGTGTTGACTAAATACAATGATTGTGTTTAATTCCTTTTTTTTTTTAGTAATCACTTTTGTGGTGTACATACATTAGGTAAATTTTATTTTATTTTTTATAATAACTTACAAATTACACATAATAATTTTTTTTTTTTGAGTTCTACTGACTCTGTTACATTGTAGTATCTGTTCATAACTACTTTCTCAACATACTGAAACACAAAGAGTCAACAGATGCCTCCACTGAGACTCGAACCCACTTCCTTCCACATGATAATAATTAAATAACATTAAAAAGATTTTTTTACAATAACTTAGATCGGACTAGTATTAGGTAAAAATAAATTTGTGACAAAATGAACTTGTGATATTAATTATGGGAGATAGCAGCACATCTCTTGTTTTTTTTCTTTTTTCTTTTTTTGTGACGAGAAAAACTCAATGTATACACTAAGTAAACATTACATTTTGACCCTAATTGACAAAAAATCATGATGAAATAAATTAATCTAAATTACTCATAATTAGCTGACTCAGATCAACAAAATTAATAGACCATTCTCGCTAGAAGTCAATTTATATTCATGCGATTACTAGTCCATTATTAACTTTTACCCTTATAAAATGCAGTAACAAACATGATGTAAACTGAATGGCTCTCAATCAAGTATCAACGGTGGATTGACGCATTCAATCTGTTTCACTTGATATATATCATTAGGCCCCCAACGTTCGAAAAAGAAAAGATTAGACACAGAAACTGGCAAACATTAACAAGACATTTGAATGACTCTGGTGGGGTTGGGAGGGGTTAGCAAATTGATTTGCATATTTTAGGAGCACTTGTTCAGTACGACAACGTTTAACATTTTTATGGCACGTATAAAAGTGTGGATGTAAATTAATTACGTTTATTGACTAATGATTATCATCTTAATGACTCCGTTTAAGATGATTCGTCTGCCAACTCTCGCAATCTCAGCGACTATTTCAAGTATTATAATTTATCTGGTCTAATTACATGTTTAAATCGATCAACTAAGACTAAGACCAGTGAATAAATTACCAAGCACCTTGTGCTCAATTGGCATGTAGTGGTCATCCTTAGATGGGAGGTCATGAGTTCGAGTCTACAATGTAATAGGGTCAGTTGTATTCAAAAAAAAAAAAAAAAAAAAAGACCAGTGATTAAACTATAATGGACATGTGTGATGTGTCATTTCATTTATATCACATAAATATTTTAAATATTATATTTTTATTCAATTTGATCACATATTTCTTTAATTGATCAACTAAGATTAAAACATTTGATTAAGCTAAAATAGAGCCATACCATTCCATTTATAGCTCATAGATATTTCAAGCATTTTATTTTTATCTAATTGATCAACGATTTTTTAATCATTAATTAAAATTGAGACCTCTTTTTAGATCGAAATACACTCATGTCATCTTATTAATACTCTAAGGATATTTCAAACATTCTATTTAAGTGACTTTTACCTTCTAATTTAAAAAAAAAATATTTAATAAAATATTATACTCCATATGTGATTGGTTGGCTTATGATGATGGGAGGTAATATTAACATTTTGAAAAGAATTAATTATCGAAATGATAACTTGACTATAGCGAAATTATCAATAGACGCGAGTTCACAAAATAATGTATGTAAATTGTGTATGTAAATTGTGTATTTTTGCCGTTTTTGTTAATTTGTTCATACTTAATAATTGTTTTTGTGAGTTCACAAAATAATTCAGTGATCGACGTTTTTGTTTTTTGTTTTTGTTTTTGTTTTTGCTTTTTTTGTTTTGTTTTGTTTTTATGATTATTATTATTATTATTTTCTCTCAAGCTCTCTCATCTCTTCAAACACTAAGCATATGATGGGACTAGTTAATTTGTTCATACTTAATTTAAACGAGTGAAATAGTAAATGGACTTTTCAAGAAGTTAGGAGCCACTTGATAATTATATAATCTATTTAATTTAAGTTTTTATATACATAAATCCTAGTCAAAATAATCTATGCATGCAGCAATATAATATAATTCTTTTTATCTTTATTGCCGACTAAAATATATTATCAGTATTTATTTATCCATTATGTTTTATTCACTATTACCTCACGAAATAGATAATTATTAATAAGATGTAAACCCCCAATTATTGGACTTGCTGATCAGCTATTAAGAATATTTAATGCAGTAAATAAATATTTTAGCTATTTTTATTCGCATAGGATAATTTAATGTTGAACAATAATAAAAGCGGTGAGACAAAACCACTTTTAATCACTTGATTATAGTGCTGTTTGAATTACGTCTACTCTTGGTCTTTATTTTCAATTTTTAATTCTTTGATTATTGTCGAAGATCTTGTGGTTTAGTGGCACCAAAAGTGAGTCTTTTCCTAGTGGATGACATATAATTTATTAAACATCAGCTAATGCCATCTGATCAACTAGTTCAATTCATTAACTCTCTTTCAAAATAAAAAATAAAAAAATTATAACTCAATCAGCTAACAATTATCAGCTATTTACCAAACTCCCTCTTTATCTAATTAAATCATGTTATAATCTCCTTCATTTTTCATTATATTTTATTTCGGAGCAAATACCAATTTTGGTCACACGACTATTAGCAAAATGAATGTTTTGGTCCACATGTTTCATTTCTACCAATTTTGGTCCCACGACTATTATTTTAGTACCAACTTTCATCCACGACTATTGTCTTAGTGCCAAAATTCATCATGCCGGTCATCCATCCGATTAAAATGTGCAAAAATCTAAAATTGTTAAGGGTATTTTCATCATTTTTCAACTTAATATCCCAATTTGAGTATGAATAAATGGATTTAAGTTCTAAAATCGTCCAAAATTCGCAGTTTTCCTCCTCATTTTACTTTAATTTGAGAAGGAGAATTGTTAATTGTGATTGATCGTAAGGCTTAAATCTCTTTATTCATGCTCAAATTTGGATATTAAGATGAAAAGGATGAAAATACCTTTAAAAATTTTAAATTTCGGCACGTTTTAAACGGATGGGTGACCGGCGTGATGAATTTTGGGACTAAAACAGTAGTCATGCGACCAAAATTGGTACTAAATAATAGTCGTGGGAACAAAATTGGTAGAAATGAAACATGTGGACCAAAATTGTCATTTTGCTAATAGTCGTGGGACCAAAATTGGTATTTGCTCTTTTATTTCGCTAGAGTTAAAAACACTTTTCACCAATAAAATTTTTTTTGACTAATCAAATTTTTTAAACAAATTTAGTGAGCAATAATCATTTCCTGCAATATTAGTAAACACACTCTAAATGTGATTTGTATCCCTAAAAGGAAATAAGAAATTAAAAAGTGAGAATATGTTATACAATCGATACATTAGCATGAATATTAAATAGTTATATATTAATTTTTTTTAGATAGATCGAATTAATGGAAGCTCTAATCCTCTAACAACCATTTAAAAGAAATTAATATAATATAATATCAATAATGAATCATTACAAGATATAATCCAGCACTTGTATTCACAATTACTTGTTAGGTCGAGTTTGGCACAAATAATTTTAATAAATAACACACGTTTCGGATTACGATTTGCAGATGCCCAATACAAGAGTACAGAATTGGCCTACAGATCCAATTTACATGATTCCAAACTCCACTTTAGATTATTCCAAAGTTTTTTAATCACTGTGGGGCAATATGCCAATGGTTTTGACTTCACCAAACAACATAATGCATACTTATAATTTTAACAGAAAAGGAAATATCTTACGGCAAATTAATTACTGTTCTTAGTCAATACAACGTTCATGTTTTTGCATGGTTTTGGTCGGGTGCGGGTTCATGTTTTTCACATGTTTTTGCCAGATCTGATTTCATGATTGTGATTTAATTAATGGTAAAATCATATGTAATTGAACTTCTCCAAGAGAATTTAATAATAGTTTAACAATTGATATGAATTCAAGTCGACTCATCATCATTTTTGGCTTGTTTACTAATTGAAATTTTTTTCTAATTTTTTAAAAATTGAAGAATGGAAAACAGAAAGTACGTTTACTAGCACAATTTTTCGTTTTAAAAAATAAAAAATACGGAGTAATTTTTAAATTTTTTAGAAAATTGAAAAACTATTAAAATATATTTTCTAAGTAGAAAACATAATCATCTATTATCTATTTGGTTATATGTTATTATAAAGACATTTTCATCAATATCTACTTACATATTTATTCATTGACAAAAAAAAAAGTTAAACTTTTATTAATTTTATATGGTATACACTATTAAATAATAACGGTGAATTTTACTCACCGTCTGAAAAAGTCGATTTCTTGATATCAAGATTGTTAACCAACCCGACCAGCACCATGGAATAAAGTTTTTTGTAAGAAATTCCAACTGTTTTAACCATATTCGTCAATTTTCATAAAGAAAAAGGTATATTTTTAGTACTAAAGAAAAAGGTATATTTGTTCCATTGTTTCCTACTTAATGGAGAAGGAAAACAGAACAAGGCCCACTGAATAAAGAAGAAATGCTGTTACGTTTGAAATTTGTGCAAAAATAGTTACAATAGAAAAATGGTATTCATGACACTATGACAGGCCTCAGAGATTGCCTTATTGGGTTGTTGGTCCTCCTATTTGTATTCAAAATGTATTAAATTGTGCTCTTTAATTTATGAAAAGTCTACTATCAATATCTAAAAGTAAGTTTTGGATGAACCCATTTTGTAACATTAATTAATTAGTAGAGGGTCACAGAAAGGTAAATCTATCAAAGTTGTCTATAATTGAAATGTTCAAATAAATAAAATAAATAGACAGCTCTCATAGAAAATTAAACTTAATAGTATGTTGTAATGTTAATGATTAATACCCTTTTTATTTCAATAATAAAAAAAAAAAAGTTTGATGTACATGGTGGAGGACTAAGAGCATTCATATTTATGATTTTTTTTTTTTTTTTTTTCATAGGTGGATGAGAGAAGAGATGAGGGAAAAGGAGAAAAAATCACTGCAAATGAGGATTTTTGTGGACCCACTGTTTCACAAAAAATCTGTATGTTTGGTCTCAAGTGCGCGTGGCATGTACAATTTCAATTTTTTTTTTTTCATTTTCTCTTCTTTTTTTTCTTTTTCTTTTCTCTCTCTCTTTTTTCTTCTACTCTCTTTTTTTGTTGACTCCTCATCAATTGTTAAAATAAACTTGAATTAGTAATTACAAATCATAGACTAGATGGATTACCTACTCAATATCACAATTGTCCATTGGGTCAGTTGTCACAATTTTGTTTTAATATGGTTTTTTCTTATGGGCCAAAGTCGGCCTTGTCTTTATCCACTTAGCCCAAGAGATAGTAAACCCAATTACCAGACTGGCCCAGCCCACATAGGTTTGCGAGCCAGCACAAACACATGCACATGTTTAGAATCCAACGTGATAGAAGTCTGTCCCTCTCATTACAGTTATGTATGTATATTGTTGACCTTTGACCAATTTCACACAGAGTCGACAAATGTTGCACTCTGTATATTCACATTTTGAAGGCATTTTATTTGGTTTTTCTTATAAAAGAAAATCTCTCAATTATCTTATGTATTGAATAGTGTTTGGCAATTTATTCTGTGAATTCAGGTCCAAAATACACAATTTACATACTGAATGTTCATAATTTACATAATGAATGTTCACAACAATACACCATTGAATACAAGTCCTCTTGATTGTTATAAAAACATAAAGCATTTAATATAACTTTATTCCACTTGTTCTTACCCATTATTTCTTGCTCAATAATTGATCGTAAATACAAACTTGTCCTCGTCAATTGCACTCGATTTCCTCATTTCCATACTAAAAACAATTATTGAAAATCACTTATAGCATTGAAAAAATGCACATTTGAAGATTCAACATTGATTTCAATGCTAAAAACAATTATTAAAAATCACTTATAGCATTGAAAAAAATGCACATTTGAAGATTCAACATTTATACATACCCATCTCAATATATAGATGAAGAAGAAGGCAAAGTTTGGTTTCCCAGTTGTCTGCACATGATGTGATGGAGACCTTCCATACACTACCCTATGGCTGCTTGGATCCATATGGTTCACAAGTTTGAACGATCAACGACGTCGTATGTTCTGTACTACAAGTCTACAATTCTCATTGATAGGGCTTTTTTTGTTTGTATAAAGAAGTTCCATTTCCGGTCAACCACTGTTGTCCCCAGTCAAAGCGATTGGGGCCATCTGATCTTATTGCCTCAAATGATGGTGGGGTCATGATTTTCTGGTCGCCTCGAGCAGCCCAACATAATGTGGATGCTATCTAGAATGATTGGTAAACTCGTTAATTTACTTTATTTACCCGTCTGTCTGACCGTCTTAAAGTAAAACAGAATTAGTGAAAGATAATTTCGTTTGAGATTTAAACTTATTAGTTTGTGAATTGTAAAGTTAACTACACACTGAATAGTATTAGTGTCAGTCGAAAGAGTTTGAGTCAGTCAATTATGACGTTTTGATTTTGAATTGTATATATGTAACAAAGTTCTTAAAAGAGTTGCTCGAACAGTCTGATTGAAATTTAATTTAATTTAGTTTATGTTATAGGATGTAAATATTAGCAAAATATCAGGAAATAAAAAGTTGAACAAAATCAACAACTAGTGACAATTCAGAAGCAGAGCCAATGGTGTTAGGGATAAGGACCTTTTGCTAAAGCTATCACTGCACTCCAGTCAAAGTTGTTGGCCATTTTGGGGTTGATGTTAACAACCAAAAAGAATTTAAAAAAGAAAAAACAAGAAAAAAAGAAAGAAAAAATGCACTCAAAAAATTAATAAAATAAAATGCACTGAATTGTTGGTTTTCCCAGTCAGGCAGCGTAATACTGCCTGCCATGGCAACCATCTAGAAGGGGCATTGTAATAAATAAATAACACTCATTTTACTTATTTATAAATGAAATAGAAATGAAATAGATTTGATTGGTGGGCTGATTACGCATGTGATTTACTTCTACAGTGACTCTAAGGATGAGTCATGTGGGCTTATTATTAGTCCAACGAAATTGAAATCACCTAAGTATTAAAAAAACACATGATATACAAATTTATGTGGCCTTAAAATAATTTTAAAAAATTAAGCTGAATTTATACTAAGTGGCAATGTTAATGATTTCACTTTTGAAGACAAAATGCAGTTGCGCTAATGTTAATGCACTAGCTATAGTTTATACCTTTTCCTTTTTGAACAAAAATATTTAAATCTTAGTGCATGAATGCATATGGCTTTCGTATGCACATTCAATCAATACATAAAAGATATGTTCATACCCCCACACCCACTGTACGAGGTTACGTAGAACAATTCCATGAAATATGATCGGAGTTAATGGGGTGGTCATCTGCAGCCTTGCATTTGACCTCGTCCAAAGTGGTTTACATTATTATTGTTTTTAAGCCATCAATTTGTAATTAATGTGTATGATTTGTGAGATTCAGGACTGAGTATATACTATTCTAAGTTCGTACCGAGTTAACCTAATTAATGAGAAAAATGCTGATCATATTATTTATTTTATATGAGATCAGATTATGAACTCTCAAACTCTCTGAAGGGATCAAAGTGCACAATACAACCACTCATGACAACTAAGACCGTTAAAAGCAATAACATTATTATGTTCTTATTCCTATTTTATTACTATTTCCCAATAATTTATTTTTATTTACTAGTATTAATAATATTATTGTTTTTTTTTTGTTGCCTCATTAAACCAATTGTATTAGGTAAAATTAAACTTTTCAAAGTTGATGATGGAGTCAAAATGAGGACTGCAAAAATTTCTTGGTCAGATTACTTTAAGGTAATGAGTAATGACAGCATAGACTACATGCAATCAATCTTAAAGAATCTCTAATTATTGCTCTCTCCATTATTAACAGTATTAACGCTCCATTTAGCTAATCATAATTATATTCCATAGCAATTCATTGGGTTTGTTTTTGATGGTTTTGTTGGTCTTTGTTTTTCCTTGTTGCGTTAATGATAAAGTCTTTAATTACTTTTTAAAAGGAAAAAATAATATTTAAATAAATATTTTGAAATAGTTTAGTTATCCTTAAATAAGGTTTCAAACTCAATTTTTTAAATCCAAATAAATATTGAACAATTATTTTAAAAACTATTACTCCGTAATAAATATCTCAAGATTAAGAATTCAAAATAGTACATCGACTATGTCATAATTCACAAATTAGTCCTCAATTATCAATTTTATCAAAATTAAGTCATCAGCTATTCAATTATTAATCAATAGTTCACAAATCATTCTTTTGTTGAAGACTTTATTGAGTAAGAAATTGAACAATTAAAACATTATTGAGTAAGCTTCTCAAAAAAAAAACATTATTGAGTAAGAATTGAATAATTTATGAGTTATGGTTTTTCCATCTTGGGTGCTTTGGTCAGACTGAATCCGACCGTAGATACAAATTAATCATACAAGGATAAAGAAGCTGGCATCATTTGATTTGTGGGATTAGGAAAATGGCAATTTATGTTTTTTGTACTTGCATGTTTTTGTCAACTATATTTAATCACAAATTATAAACGTGGTTTTTTATAAGATAAGAATAACATTTATTCACACATTCCCACTGAACCAAACGTAATATATAATATATTTGCCATTTTGGGTAGTTTTAGGCAGCCCATTAAGCGGAGTTCACACTTCACACATAACGTAACGTTACGTACTCCCATGGTTAAGAAAATTAAATAAAATAAAAATTGAATTTTTTGGATAATGAGAGAAATTCACAATTATTTGAGAGTACCCAACTTTTGTGTAATATGTCACAAATAACATTAGATAAGTAAATCACATTAAAAAAATATTGTACGACGCATCTAGCCACCTTAAAAATATATACCTTATGTGACAAGCTCAACTGAAAATGTATTAGTGAAAAATCAAACATGCAATCTCGAGCTACGATAATCTTATTCGCCAATCTCATTTCGGAGCTGGAGGTTTTATTTATTTATTTATTTATTTTAATGAATAGTAGTTGGATGTTAGAAATTTTGCTGGTCCAACTAAACAATTTTCGTTTATATTACGATAAATTGGCATTATTTAATAAAAATATAACTAATTTATTTTATATATGAACATAACATTCTTTAATAAAAACTGAAATTAGTAGATACGTCTCCGTCAAGTTCGTATCTATTTTATCTCTATCGCTGAACCTAACATGCTTTTTAAATATTACAAAAAAAAAAAAAAAAAAAACAAAAACATATAGAAGTTAGATCAGTGATCTCTTTCAAGTTCAATTTTTATTAACTTTTTTTTAATCAAATTTATCGCACAAGATTTTCTTATCTTAACACAATTTTTTTGTATGTAATTTCCAAGGCATACATACACTCGAATAGTAAATGCAAGTTTCTCTTAATTCGTAGAAATAGAGAAGTTAGATAACTAGTTTCTTTCAAGTTCAATTCTTGCCAACGTGTTTTTAGTCAAGTCGATCACAATAATCTTCAATTCCTAGCACAATTTATTTTTCATGTATGAATTGTAAATTATTATTTAAAAATAAAATTTATTCAATATACACTTTTGAGTAGTAATTGCAGATTTTTCTTGCATCCTTAGTTCAATTTTTTATTTTTTTTTAAAAAATAGGACAAGTTAGATAAGTTAAACCAATCGTATAAAGACAATGCCAAAAACAATTAATTGATTTAATTTGCTAGTTTAGATCCGTGATTACATTTGATTTTACCGACATTAAAAAACACTTTAGAAAACAAAATTTGTCTGGTTGGCAAGTGGCATGGTCTCTACAACCGGATTTTACGTGTTCGACAACTTCTAATTTATTTCTTCAATTATTGATTGGTCTTCCGATTAGAAGGCTAGCTAACGACCTTAATGACTCAACTAATTAACAAAAATTTTGAGGTTTATCGAAAACTAAAAAATTTAAAAAAATCGTGATTACTATAAATTTTTCCTTAATTAATGGGTTTCCTTAATTAATGAAGTTAACGTCTAATCTTGGGATATATATGCATAGAATAAAGACAATAATATATACTATGTAATCAAAGACAAAGCCAGTTGAAAATGACAATGTAGGGAAAAGTGGTAGAACAGAACCCATGAAATGAAAGAGGACGGTTGCGACAAAACAAAAAATTCTAATCCACGTACAGCCCACTGATATAACATTAATTTTCTTTCTTAGGATCCCTTACGTAGAATGCCAAGCCAACTACACGTATATATATATATGTATCAATATATGTCTTTCCATTATTTTTGCCACATCATGCATGCCCCCCAATCATTCACCACTTTTTCAAGAATTGCAATTATTTTCCTTTTTTGCCATCAAACTTTTCCTTAATTATAAAGATTTTGTACTTGATCTAACCAATGTAATCAACCGCTATATCATTTATCTAGTGTTCTCCTACCTATTAATAACAACTTCAATTTTTCTCTATAGCCGTTTGGTCAAATCCAATCACATAGAAATTTTATAATGTAATTTAGCTCTCATGTATAATTTACAGACTATTACACATTAACAAAATTTACTCCGTGCACATTCTTATATAATGACGGTAAATTTTTCTCGTAATAAAAAAATCATTAAATTTTTTAATCTAAATATTCAATTGAGTTTTAATCGAGCTCAATCAATAACAGAGCAGTAAACAACTTATAACTATACCCTTCCACTCAATCGATTGTGTTTTGGTGATATATATGTCATATCGTTTATCATTTTAATTACTTGTTGATAAAGGAATTAATTAATGGCATCTTATCTTTTTGTTTGGAAAGTGAATGATTATTAAGGGACAAAGCCAAGCCGTCCATGACATGAGTAATAGGGTTTAGATATATAGAAGCACAATAATAATGCATGGTCTTGCTTCACGAACCAAAACATGTGTGAAAGGCTTTGTCTTACTAGCACAAAATTCCATGGATGATGCTTTCACTGTTTTTTTTTTTTTTTTTTTTAATTTAATATTGTTATTATTATATGAATCAAATGTTAATTTAGCAGCAATAGTTAACTGAATAAGTGTTACCTTTTAGTAAATTCGAAGTGTAATAATTGAGCAATGTATTATTCCAATTTCCACACGTTTCATCTCGGGATTGGGAATTATGGAATACAGCATTCTTCATTGACTCCCCATATTCAAAAAAGTCGGAAATAAACTATTAAACATCAATAATTTTGTCAGTGACTCATTGCGGCAGTGGTCCACGGCTGCCTGTGGTTACTGTCCACTTATCGGCGGTCTCAGCTCTGTCACCTGCAAATCAGGACCCTAGATCGATAACTCCCGCACCGTCCAATGATATCTCTATTGAGTGAGACGGCTGACCTGGAGATTTAAAATTGAATTGTAAACATCTCTGTTAGGTGAGACAACTGACCTGGAGATTTAAGGCTATTTGGATCGAACTCTTGCTATTTTGTTAAGAATTTAAGATGAATAAGTCTCTTCCACTCAACCACGTTTCAGGTTAATTTTTTAGGGTTTTGATTGGGGTTATATATGTAAATGAGAGCGTAGGAAGACGTACGCGCCGGCGAAGTGAAGAAAAAACACACATGCATGCTTGGATGGAGTCCACGTCAACGTCGGCCGTCTTTTGATTTGTTTGGACATGAAATTGAAACACCGACGTTTCCCACCGCCAGTGCGCGACAGTGAACTCTTATCTTTTCTTCTCTTTACCAAAAAGATTTTTATTTTTATTTTTGAAAACAGTACCAAAAAGATTTATAATGACAACAAAAGGCAGTGGAAATATATATGATGAGCAGTTCAGATTTCAGATCTGATGACCTATTAAATGACCAGTTGGTTAAGCTTTTTTCAACCAGCAACCAGATTTTTAACATTAAATTTAGGTAAATTTTAAAATAAAAAATGAAAGTGAAAAAAATAATTATTTAAACATTTGACATACCTAGTGAATGATTTAATGATAGCAATTTCACTCGATCTCAATAGGATCCCTTGTTTAACTATGCCCTAACAACAATATGGACCAAAATCAGAGAATGGGGACGAGGATAGGCTATCATTCCTCAACTGTGATTTTTTTACTTAAATAATGCGGAGTACATATATTTAACTAAGAGATTGATCGACCTATGACAGAAATTTTATGTCTCTGAAATTTCTAAATAGGAATGGGGATGAGAAATGTTTTTTTCCCGATGGGGATAGGGATGGAGGTGGAAGTATATATACTCTACACCCTTGTCTTGCTCTTTGCAATCAATAAGCAGACGATTAATGTAATTGTAATGTTGGATGATCAACTTTTATAGGAATGCACTATGTTAAATGGCTTCCAAAACTAGATTAGATAGTGAGAATATAAAATGTCATATTTTTAAAAAAATCAATAACTTTAAAACTCACTTTTTTATTGGTCAAAACTCAAAGCATGCTATGTGTACCACCATATATTTACAAAAAGTATCATTCCTACTACTATTAAAAAAAAAACGTTTATTATTTAGTTGTAATTATATTACTTGAATTATTTTTATTGTTTTTTTTTAAAGAAGAAATTGAATAAATGACATTGAAAGATCAAGCCTTTAATCTCCAATACAAAGTTGTGATTTGCATAATGGTTGCCACCGCTGCAACCCAAAGAGCAAAGGCTGGCTTTTGAAGTTTTCTTTTTGCGTAACGTCATGGAAAGGGACATGATTATATTAATATTGTTTGTTCATAGTATTTTGGTTTTAGTTTATGGGCAATATTTTATGAGGACAAGAATACTGTATATATATATATGTCTTCTATAATTCATCATTGAACTAATATTCTTGATAGGTACAACTATATACAAGTCTTGGATCTGCCATTCATCAACTTGTATGATTTTGTAAATATTCTGTCTTTTGAATGTAGGTGTTTGGAATATAAAATTCTAAAAGTGAATAAACTATTGAAATTACGATGGGTGGGTATGATACTATGATGTAGTGATTTTTGGTTTTGGTAGAAAAAAAAATGTTTCCTAGTAAATATGGTATTTTGATATTTAGGACTTATGAAAGCAAAAGTGATTAAACCATAGCGATATTTAGGGATAATCACAGGACAAAAAAATTATGTGAGTGGCGTGAATATATTTTGTCTTGTGATTATCCCTAAATATCACTATGAAAGTAAAAGTGATTAAAATAGGTATTTTAATTTCCTAGCTTAACTCTTTTTTTCTGCAGTCATGGCCTTGTTGAAATATATTTTCTTCCTCTCTATACCCATGCAAAATTATATGGCGACAAAGATTTATCATCCCTATAAAATTCTAATAGGGAAACTAAATTCTCATTTTGAATATTAATTATACTTCGTGCCCGTCCTCATACACATCACTTCTCCATCATGGTGGAGAACCGGGGTTCCCTGTTAAGTTGGGTGATAATGACTATCCCTATTATTATTGTAGTGGATGTTTAATTGGGTATAATCAATCAACTTTTGATTTAAGTGGATAAAATTTACTTCTTTTAAATAAGCATGTATTAGTTAGGCATGTGGTCAAGTCTATGTTGTGATCTAGGTTAAGGTGTTAAGGATGGGCTAGCAAAATAGTGTCAATATGATGAGATAGGGCCGGGGCAACTACTTAGATCTTAAGAAGTTTGTTATAATTAAACTAGAGTTTATAATATATAATTGATAAATGTAAGCATTGTGACCATAAGTAGGGGAGTTTTTTTTTTTTTTTTTTTTTTTTTTTTCAGTGACTTAAAGGTAATATAGAGTAAATTTCAATTTTAGTCCTGCGATTATTTGTGAGATTTGACCTATAATTTAGCTAGAGCGGCTAAAATTGATAAAGATTGAATAGTTAAAGTATTAAATTAAGAGTTTTTTTTTGAAGATATTAAATTAAGAGTTTTAAAAGTTGTAGATTACAATTAACAAGTCATAACATAGTCATAACATTTGTTGTGTTATTCTTGATTTATTGCGGTTTAGTCCTTCATTAAAAATAAAAATAAAACTAATTCATTGATTATTTATTAACCAGGAATTTAAGATTCATAACTACTCAATTAATTACTCCCGGTATTTAGAACATATCAATATATTATAATGAAATTGACTAAATTATACTGATATTACCGTGGGTATGAACCGACGACTTCTGGTTCAATTAATAATAATCTACTTAATTGTTTTAAAATAGCATATTGACTTTATACTTTACGAAAAAAATTCCTCGGCTAAAATTAATAAATTGCCTAGATTACTTATAATAATTAATTGGCTCAAATCAATAATATCATTTGGTCATCAATTGAGACTAACTCAAATAGGACTGCCCCATAGCTTATTAAACTCTGTTAAATACTCCATATGATCGTATGCAATATTGTATTTTGTATTAATCATGCACATTTATTTAAATGTAAAGTTACACAAAAAGAGTAATTCTATGGATAAAACATAATTTTTGTATAGAAAAATTGTGAGTTTGATATTTTGTTATGTTAATCTCGTATTAGAAAATCTTTAAAGTGAAATAATAATTTATATATAGTTAAAAAAGAAAAAGAGTTAATGCCATTTGAAGTCTTTCGAGTTTGATGATTTCGCCACATTTAGCCATAAAGTTTTAAATTGATCATCTATGACCCTCCAACTTTTAAAATTCAACCGGACATATTCCTACCGTTACTTTCAATCATTTAGGTCGTCAAAAATAAGGGCAAAATCATCCTTATTTTTTACTAAAATGATTATTTTGCCCTTATTTTTGACGGCCTAAATGGCTTAAGGTAACGATAAGACTACGGCCGGTTAAAATTCGAAAGTCGTATGATTACATACAGATAATTAATTTAAAAGTTTAAAACTAAACGTGACAAAATCACCAAATTCAAAGGATCATAGATGACATTAACTCTTAACTCTGAAAATAAATTATAAACCAATTGGCCATCCAAAATAAAAAATGAGAAATTAAACAGTGGATGGAGATGGGTGTGAAAGCGCGCAATTAATTAAAACGGCGATCTCGTCTTCAGTTTTCACTCGCACCCTTCTGAACTGAAGACAATTTTCCAATTGTCAGCCATGGCGGCGCCTCATATTTTCCGGCCAAACCATAACCTCATCATTCTACCCATACTATCCCTCCTATTCATCTCCGCCGCCGCCACCGAGCTCCAGTCTCTCCTCGACATTAAAACCGCCCTTCAAAACTCCGATGCCAAAATATTTGACACCTGGAACGCGCTTCATTCTCCCTGCGATTTCCCCGGAGTTACGTGCGATTCAAATGGCTCAGTCAAAGAAATCGAACTTTCCCGGCGAGGCCTCTCAGGCTCCGTCCCTTTCGATTCTATCTGCTCTCTTAAATCTCTGGAAAAGCTCTCTCTGGGCTTTAATTCACTTTCCGGCGAAGTCTCCGACAGCGTGAATAAATGCGTTAGTCTAAGGTATTTAGACCTTGGGAATAATTTATTCTCCGGAAAAATTCCGGGAATGTCTTCGCTCACTGAGATGACGCATTTGTACTTGAACAACAGTGGATTCACCGGAAAATTTCCCTGGAATTCGCTGGAAAATATGACGAAATTGGAGGTTCTTAGTCTCGGGGACAATCCGTTCGAGAGAACAACGTTGCCGGATTTTATTGTAAAGCTTACGAGTTTGAATTGGCTGTATTTATCGAATTGCAGCCTGGAAGGGAAGATCCCAGAAGGTATCGGAAACCTAACGGAGCTGATCAATTTGGAGTTATCAATGAATTACATTTCCGGCGAAATTCCCGCCGGAATCACGAAGCTCCGGAAGCTATGGCAGCTGGAAGTGTACGCCAATGATCTCACCGGAAAGCTGCCAGACGGGTTCGGAAACCTCTCGAATCTTCAATACTTCGACGCTTCATCCAATCATCTTTACGGCAGTCTTTCTGAAATCAGGTTCTTGAATAAGCTCATAAGTTTGCAGCTTTTTGAAAATCACTTTTCCGGCGAAGTCCCGCCGGAGTTGGGCGATTTCAAGAACTTGGTTAATTTATCGATCTACACGAATAACCTCACCGGAACTCTCCCTGCTAAGCTTGGGTCGTGGGCGGAGTTTGATTTCATCGACGCGTCGGAGAATTTCTTCACCGGTCCTATTCCGCCGGAGATGTGCAAACAGGGGAAGATGAAGGAGCTTCTGATACTTCAGAATAACTTCACCGGTGAAATCCCCGAAACTTACGGGAACTGTTATAGTCTTAAACGTTTTCGCGTCAGCAAGAATTCACTTTCCGGGGAAATTCCTAACGGAATTTGGGGACTGCCGAATCTCAACATTATTGATATTGCGAATAACGGATTCGAAGGTTCTATAACTGCCGATATCAAGAATGCTAAGTCGTTGGGGCAGTTATTCGTTTCGAATAACAAATTGTCCGGCGAAATTCCGCCCGAAATCTCCGGGGCTTCTGGTTTGGTGTCGATTGATTTGAGCAATAATCAGTTCTCCGGCGAGATTCCGGCGACAATTGGGGAGTTGAAGCAGCTAGACACTCTTAATTTTCACAACAATGAGTTTTCGGGTTCAATGCCGGATTCACTGGGCTCATGTGATTCTCTCAGTGACATCAATATAGCTTTCAACTCTCTCTCCGGCCAAATCCCGGCCTCTCTTGGTTCTTTGCCGACTTTAACTTCATTGAATTTATCCGGCAATCATCTCTCCGGAGAAATCCCCGGAGCTTTATCATCGCTAAAGCTCAATTTGGTTGATTTTTCCAACAACCAATTATCCGGTCCCATACCGGACTCCCTCTCAGTCGCCGGCAGATTCACCGGAAATCCAAGACTCTGTAGCCAGAAAATCAAGAACTTCAAAAAGTGTTCCGGAAAATCCGGAACCTCCCCCGCCGTACACACTCTCTTGCTCTGTTTATTATCCATTTCCGTCGCGCTCCTTGCCTCGCTGGCCTGTTTCTTCTACTTAAAGAAGAACGGCGGCCGGAACGACCATGAACGGTCTCTTAAGGAAGACTCCTGGGCCGTCAAATCCTTCCGATCATTAACCTTCACGGAGGGCGAAATTCTTGACGCGATCAAGCAAGAGAATCTGGTCGGGGAAGGCGGGTCTGGGAGCGTCTACCGGGTCGTCTTGCAAAACGGGTCCGAATTAGCCGCGAAACACATATGGAACTCCGGGCCCACCGCCCGGAGACGCTCCCTTGCCACCACGCCCATGCTGGGGAAACGCGGCGTCAAGTCGAAGCAGTTCGAGGCCGAGGTCCACACGCTTAGCTCCATCAGACACGTTAACGTTGTAAAACTATATTGCAGCATAACCAGCGAGGATTCGAGTGTGCTGGTCTACGAGTATTTGCGCAACGGGAGCTTATGGGACAGGCTGCACACGTGCAAGAAGATGGGTTTGGACTGGGAAACGAGGTACGAGATTGCAGTCGGGGCCGCCAAGGGTTTGGAGTATTTGCACCACGGCTGCGACCGCCCCATAATCCACAGAGATGTCAAGTCGAGTAACATCCTATTGGACGAGTTCTTCAAGCCCAGAATTGCAGATTTCGGCCTCGCAAAGATTCTCCAATATGACACCACTGGTAAAGACTCCACTCATGTCATTGCAGGAACTCATGGATACATCGCTCCAGGTACAAAATATTTCTAGTTTTATTTTAATTGTAAGCATGTATGCATGATGATAATCGTGTACTATCAAACTCGTTACAGAATATGGATACACACAGAAGGTGAAGGAAAAGAGCGACGTGTACAGCTTCGGGGTGGTGCTGATGGAGCTCGTGACGGGGAAGAAGCCAATAGAGGCCGAGTACGGAGAGAACAACAACATTGTGAGCTGGGTGAGCACGAAGTTGAAGAGCAAAGACAGCATAATGAGCATGGTTGATTCAACCATCCAAGAGCCATTCAAGGAAGATGCAATCAAGGTTTTGAGGATAGCAATTTTGTGCACTGCTACCCTCCCAAACTCAAGGCCAACCATGAGGAGAGTGGTTCAAATGTTGGAGGATGCTGAGCCTTGCAAATTGGTAAGCATCATTGTCTCCAAAGATAATGCTGCTAAAGTTGACAACCCATCATCAGACAACACCTCAAAGATGTAACCTTAAAACTAGGTTAATTTCTATTGGGTTGTAAGCCTCTTAAGGATCATGTACAAAGGTTGTAGTGTAATATAAACATATATAATGTAGTGCCATGCTGTATAATTTCCATTTTTGTATTAATTGTACCGCATGTTTTATAATAATCTTGAATTCCCATTCTCAACCAATTGTTATACCATGTACCTTCATCTATCTTGCATTGTGAATCCTGATTCAAAAATTATGTGTCTTCAATTAATAAATTATATGTATGTAAATAAATTGCACACACATAATTTATTAACTACAAACATATAATATGTTAACAAAGTATGTGTCTGTAATTAATATATTATGCGCATTTAATTTATTTACAGACACATAATATGTAAACATATTAACTTCAAAGAATGATTTAAACAAATAAACAATGATTCATAATATAAGATTGAGTGATTGACCATAGTCCATGATATAATTTGTCATGATCAACACTAACATATAAAAGGCCCAACACAAGAGGCTACATAACATAAACGAAAAATAACGGAGCCCATATTGAAAACATGTCCATTATGGAATTTTGACAATTTGAGATCCATTATATATAATTTTATTATTATTACATTTTATCTTACTTTATTAGAAAATATTCGAGTCAAATCGAATATATTCAAATAATTTAGTCAATCAAATACTAATAAAATTTGATACTCGAATATTTAACAAATATGAATAATCTTCAATATAATCGAATTTGAACCGAACAGTAAAATATTTGACTCAATTTGATTCGTGTATATCCTTAAATGATATAGTCATTGATATTTCAAAGACACATTTAATCTTACAAAAGTTATTTTCATATTGTTAAAGTAGAAGCAAGCATGTACCTAAACGAAAACATTTGGTTAGCTACCCAATCAAATTAACAACCAATTTCAAAAAGTTTTCAATTGAAGACCATGGAACTACCCAAGTTCATTTAGTGAGGAGCTCATATATGGATTCATGTATGTTTGCTTTGTGATGGGATATGGATTAAGTCAATCCATTAGTCAGTTTGGACATTTGAAGGTAGTCAGACCGGCACTCGGTTCGGAACTCGACCAGTTAACCGCAACGATAAATGAATGAATTATATGACAATTACGTAATTATGGAAGGACAATCAAAGTCAACCTAAATTAAGCTCATACCCTCTAAATTATCCTTCTCCTTCTTAGAATCATTTTCCAATCCCATTAATTACCATACGTCATTATAAAATACCGAATTACCATATAGATCTCAATTACCATACACTCTCTACATATGTGTCCACTATAAAAGGCCTTAGTGATCAATCACAAAGTAGGCCATCGAATCAAAAACCGCCTCTAGACATCACACATCTCTCTAGAAAGCCATCGGCTTAGCATCACCAAAAGGTATGAGGTTTTCGCCTTTTGATTTTTACGTAAAAATTCTGGTTTTTTTTCTATCAATTTATTTATATTTTACTTATTCGATTGGTAATGTTGGCCCTGCAGACAAACTACCCACAGCAGTCATAAAATCAACTTTTGCATGAATACTCAAGGTAATAAAATTATAATTTTTCGGTGACTATCCCGGTGATTAATAAAACCAACACTCTGCTAGTATGTATTTAATTATTTTGTGTGCTAGTTATCTATGTGAATGGTTCAACCATTAATCACCAAAAATCATTTTTATAAATTTGTTCTAAATTGGGCAGACTACAATTTTATCATTAAAAACAAAGTATATTATATCAAAGAAATGCCCAATTTGATGATCTCACTTGGGTTATGAAAGTCTACATAAATAGGTTAGACTTAATCTACAGAATATATATGTAATGATAATTTAACTCTTAACTGCTTAATTTTTAAATTTTTTTTTATTGAGAGTTTATAATGTGAGATGTGTAATATTACTTTATATATATGTGTCCGCGTATATGTATGTAATCTATTTTTTTTAGGAATTTAATATATTTGGTTGCAAAATGAAAAGGACAAAAAAAAAAAAAAAACTATTACACATAGTGCTGACGTGCAGTGATGAGGATTCCAATTTCCAACTTCATCATACTAAGAAATTCAGTTAAAACTATTTCCCCTCTCTTCGGGTCGCCTTGTTTTCAGTTCCAGATCATACGTTATGGGATCTTGTTTAGCCAATATCTCCAATTCAATTTCGCCGGCTGCTCAAGCTCTGTTCGATGAATTTTGTACTGCCTACATCGCCCCTCTGGATTTTCCTGACCTCATAATTTCCCTTGTAGGTGTATCAGCGGCGATCATCGCCGTTCACCTCTTGATCGAGATGGTGCGTGACTTGAAGCAGATGACTAAGCAGAAGACGAAGAGCAAGTGGCTTGGAGTTCGCCGCGATTTCTCCCCTGGTAATCAATACGTTAATACTTATTTTGTTATGAAGTTTGGAGTAGTGAAGTACTCGTTTCGATTATGTAAAAGTAATCGGTAGAACTGATAGCCTGGAGTAATGGTTTTAGTTGATTTTCATTTTGCTGGAGTTTTTGATCCTGCTAGTGGTAGAGATATTGTTTGTGAATGATCTACTTTGCTGCCGGTTGCTTGATGATGCTGTTTGCCTCGGATTTGTTGATTTTTTTGATGAATTTGTAATTCCTATTACTACTATTATTGGATTGATATGTGGTGAAACACTAATAACCTAATAGCTAGAGTTCCTTTATGATTAGGATTAGCTAGACTTCCTTTATAATTAGTAGTCGACTTCCTTTATGATTAGGAGTAGCTAGACTGGTGTCCGTTTACGTTTAGGTTTAGGAGACCTATTAGCATACAACATGATGATGGCCTGTGGTTATATAAGGTCTGCTCACACTACATTCCTCATACACCATCTAGAGGCAAAAACACTTACGTATAACTCTGCAGCAGTCCGGGTCATCCAACCTTAGTTCTGAAGGTTAGTACGATCCTTGTTATCACATATTATGATTGCATGTGATATAATTATTCTAACAAAATTTTGTTGATCAACAAAGAAAACTCTTTGATTGCTGCAGTAGGGAATCGATAGTGTGGTAGGTTTGTCACTTTGTTGTTTCTAATCTGTAATTATTGCTACAGTGTTGCAGCTGATTTAGTGAATTTGCTTTTTCTCAAATTCCTTGAACTGAAAGAAACACTTGTGAAGTCATTTGTGTTGGCATCTTTTTTGCCTTTTGGATTCTGTTTTCAATGGTTTAGATATTATCTAAACAGTAGGCAGCACTTTTCCCAGTTGAGATACAGTGTCGTTTGCCTCAAATCATAATTAATACTTAAAAAAAAAATCAATGTTTGATTTCCTTAGTTACTTCTATTATATCTGTTTGTTGATAATCTTCACATTACAGAAGTAGAAAAAAGCAGGATGGTTCATGTTCCGGATCTAGATGCTGCACTTGCTGAAGAACTGCAGCTTGAAGAAGCTTTATTGGTTTCGCTTTTTACTGATACAACTGTTAATGAGGCATCTTCATCTGTATTGGCTTTGCTTTCCACTGCTTCGACTGTTAGTGAGGCATCTTCATCTGTCCAGGGAGAACCCTTTCCTAAAAGCTCCTGTGAGATTTGCTTAGAGGACAAAGGAGAATGGCAGATGATAGAACATGAAGGATGTTCTAACTCATTCTGTTCTGAGTGCATGAGCAAGCATATCATCGCAAGGGTTGAAGCAAACATGCTTGAAGTCAATTGCCCCGGAATAAATTGCCGTGCTTTGCTAAATGCCAGTGACTATCGGCATTTGGTTCCTAAGGAGATTCTAGTTAGGTGGGATGAAGCTGTATGCAAGTCAATGTATGTTGATTCTCAGAAACTGTACTGTCCTTACCGCGACTGCTCTACCATGTTGGTTAATGACACCGGGGAGGCCTTGGGAAACTCGACTTGCCCTTCATGCAAGAGATCATTCTGTGCAGAATGCCAAGTCCCCTGGCATCCCGAGTTTACCTGCCAGGAATTCAAGATGCTGAACACAGAGAAGAAGAACGAAGATGCCATGGTGATGACTCTTGCAAAGAAGAAACAGTGGCAGAAATGCCCAAAATGCCAAATGCTTGTGGAAAAATCAGAGGGGTGTCTTCACATGACTTGCAGGTGCAAACACCAGTTCTGCTACAGGTGTGGCAAGGAATGGTCTTCAACTCATGGAGCTTGCCAGTTTCAACCAATCAGGACCACCCAGTAGGCAATGGTTTGTAGAGAAACCATTTCTGGGTTTTTGGTTATCGTCCTTGCACAGAGACCATGCTAATCTTATCTTTATTGGTTCCGATCCTTGCACAGTGAACATGCTAATTATATCTTTATCACTATAATGTTTTCTTACTTTGTATATATTGCAGTTTCCAAGTACTTATGTTTCATGTTCTTGTTGAAAATGATATTTGTCTTCAATTAATAAATTATATTCATCTAAATAAATTAGACACACATAATTTGTTAATTAAAGTGCACAGCACAAAGAGACCACATAACATAACCGAAAAATAAGATAGCCCATATTGAAAACCTGTCCATTATGGAATTTTGACAATTTAAGGTACATTAGTACATTACCCCAGAAAAAAATCAACAACAATTAGAGTAGTTTATTACTCTCATCATGATATTGACCACCATAGTGTATAGATTCAATGAGAGAATCGACTACTTTGTGATCAAGTGGCATGTAGTAACCCTCCCAAATAGAATGTAATGAGATCGAGTCTTTGTGGAGGCAATAGTTACTCAAATTGGACCCACTACCATTTTATCATTAAAAACAAAGTAATATTATATCAAAGATCTGTCCAATTTGATGATTGTTCAACCATTCAACCTTAATGATTTTTACATCAAAATCTGATTTATGAATTTGTTCTAAATTGGACCAACTACAATTTTATCATTAAAAACAAAGTATTATATCAAAGATACGTCCATTTCGATGATCTCATTTGGATTATGAAAGTCTACATAAATAGGTTAGACTTAATCTATATAATATATATTACGATAGCGTAACTCTTAACTACTTATTTTTTATAAAATAAGTCTTTTCATTGAGATTTTATAATGTGAGATGTGTAATATTATTTCAAACATAAAATATATTTTTTATATATAACTTTATAAAAATATTATATATTTTTTAAAGAAATTTAATATATTTGATTGCAAAATGAAAAGAAAAAGAAAAACAAAATTGTATTCATATAGTGTGGACGTAATGCTGCTGAGGACTCCAATTTCCAAATTCATCATACTATGAAATTCAGTTTAAACTATTTCCCCTTTCTTCGGGTCGGCTCGTTTTCAGTTCTGGATCGTACGTTCATGGGATCGTTTGTAGCCAATATCTCCAATTCAATTTCGCCGACTGCTCAAGCTCTCTTCAATGATTTGTGGACTGCGTACATCGCCCCGCTGAATTTCCATGGCCTCATAATTTCCGTCGTCGGAGTATTAGCGGTCATCATCGTCGTTCACCTCTTGCTCGTGATGGTGCGTAACTTGAAGCAGATGACTAAGCTGAAGATGAAGAGCAAGTGGCTTGGAGTTCGCCGCGATTTCTCCACTGGTAATCAATACGTCAATACTTATTTTGTTATGAAGTATGGAGTAGTGGAGTACTCGTTACGATTTTGTAAAAGTAATCGGTAGAACTGATAGACTGGAGTAACAATTTTAGGTTATTTTCATTTTGCTGGAGTTTTTGATTCTGCTAGTGGTAGATATTGTTTGTGAATGATCTACTTTGCTGCCGGTTGCTTGATGATGCTGTTTGTCTCGGATTTGTTGATTTTTTTAGATGAATTTTGTTGATCAACGAAGAAAACTCTTTGATTGCTGCAGTAGGGAATCGATAGTGTGGTAGGTTTGTCACTTTGTTGTTTCTAATCTGTAATTATTGCTACAGTGTTTGAACTGAAAGAAACACTTGTGAAGTGATCATCATTTGTTTTGGCATATTTTTTGCCTTTTGAATTCTGTTTTCAATGGTTTAGATATTATCTAAACAGTAGGCAGCACTTTTCCCAGTTGAGATTAAACAAAAAAGTGTCATTTGCCTCAAATCATAATTAATACTTAAAAAATCATTGTTTGGTTTCCTTAATTACTTCTATTATATCTGTTTTGTTGATAATCTTCACATTACAGAAGTAGAAAAAAGCAGGATGGTTCATGTTCCGGATCTAGATGTTGCACTTGCTGAAGAACTGCAGTTTCAAGAAGCTTTATTGGTTTCGCTTTTTACTGCTCCAACTGTTAATGAGGCATCTTCATCTGAATTCGCTTCGCTTTCTACTGCTCTGACTCTTAATGAGGCATCTTCATCTGAATTGGCTTTGCTTTCTACTGCTCTGAATCTTAATGAGGCATCTTCATCTGAATTGGCTTTGCTTTCTACCGCTCTGACTCTTAATGAGGCATCTTCATCTGTCCAGGGAGAACCCTTTCCTAAAAGCTTCTGCGAGATTTGCTTAGAGGACAAAGGAAAATGGCAGATGATAGAACATGAAGGATGTTCTCACTCATTCTGTTCTGAGTGCATGAGCAAGCATATCATCGCAAGGGTTGAAGCAAACATGCTTGAAGTCAATTGCCCCGGAATAAACTGCCGTTCTCTGTTAAATGCCAGTCACTATCGGCATTTGGTTCCTAAGGAGACTCTAGTTAGGTGGGATGAAGCTGTATGCAAGTCAATGTACGTCGACTCTCAGAAACTGTACTGTCCTTACCGCGACTGCTCTGCTATGTTGGTTAATGACACCGGGGAGGCCTTGGGAAAGTCGACTTGCCCTTTATGCAAGAGATCATTCTGTGCAGCATGCCAAGTCCCCTGGCATTCCGAGTTTACCTGCAAGAAATTCAAGAAGCTGAACACGCAGAAGAAGAAAGAAGATGCCATGGTGATGACTCTTGCAAAGAAGAAACACTGGCAGAAATGCCCACAATGCAAAATGCTTGTGGAAAAATCAGAGGGATGTATTCACATGACGTGCAGGTGCAATCACCAGTTCTGCTACAGGTGTGGCGGGAAATGGTCTTCAACTCATGAAGCTTGCTATTTTAAACTAGGGATGTTAGCTAACAGAACTTTCGGTAAACTACTCGTTCGGTAAGCGTTCGTTTATTTAGGTAAACGAACGTAAATGAACAAATTTTGGAGCTCTGTTTATATAAACGAACAGAGTCAGAACATTTGTAAGCTCGTTTGCTAAGAGCTTGTGAACAAGCTCGTTTGTGTTCGTTTAATATTGTTCATGAACAAGCTGGCTTAGTGTTCGTTTAATAATATTCACGAACAAGCTTGTTCAACGTTCGTTAATAATGTTCGTTCGTTAACGGTCATAGTTTCAACCGATCAATACCTCCCAGTAGTGAGTGGTTTCATTTCTCGGTTGTTGCTTCTCGTCCTTGCATAGAGACCATGCTAATTTTATCTTTATTGGTCCCGATCCTTGCACAGTGAACATGCTAATCATATCTTTATCACTATTATATTTTCTTATTGTGTATGCATTGCAGTTTCCAAGTAGCTATGTTTCATGTTTGACTTGTTGAAACGGATAGCTCGGGCTCATTTCAACGTACGCAAATTCAGCCGTGATTTTCTGCTCGAGCCTACTCGCAGTAGTAAGGCAAAGGCTAATCACCTATTGATTAGAGTAGATTATGAATTACTACGTATTTATTTAATAAATCACACATAATCGTAATTTATAGTCAATCTTTTACGAGGTGGTCCACAGTTTTGGTTCAAATCGGGTAAAGAATGGCTTTTGCCCGTTGGTTGTGTACTTGTGATCTTAATATCATCTTTTTAACGGTATTAAACCATTGCACTAAGACATCCTATGCACAATCACATATAACTCTTTACTATTTAATTAAAATTTCACAAAAATAATCAATATTTGGAGTCGAAAAAAGTTCCAATCAAAATCTCAATAAATATGCTTATAAACCATTCATCATAAAATTGATATTCAATGTTACAAACAAATAAAAACCCATAATGTTCCCACCCTTGCCAACGTATACAAGCAGCAGGCAAATTATGCTATGAACCCGGATCCACCTTGCAACGTGAACACAGATCCAAAACACGCGTATGAAATATTTTGTGAATATAGAGTTTAAAAATTGTGTTATACTATTGAATATATAATTTTTTAATTGTGAATATAGAGTTCTGTAATTTTGAATATTGAGTTTTAAAATTATAAATATAGACCCGGGTCTACATTACAAGTGGAACTAAGTCCTTGGCATAACAACCCCAAGCAACATATCTATATATGGAGCAAAATCTTGACTTGATTAGACGTTACTCAAACTCTCAAGTATAAGTTTGATAGGCCTGTTATTTCCTACCAAATTGTAATGTGAGCCCAAGACAATGGCCTAGTAACTGGGCATGCAGTGCAGCCTCGTGACAAACATTATTATCAATGAACTTGGTTGATGTGAATGATGAATGGCAACTTAATTGGCTGATGAAGATGGATGAGAAACCCAAACACGAAGGCGTAGGTTTAGGGAAAAATTAATGCAGAGAGTATAACACCATAACAGTAGGATTGGAGTTTGCATATATTTATCTAGAGATTCACAACACATAAATATGTTTTCTGCATCAGTGCATTGCATTGTCACTCCCACTGTTTTCTCATTTCTTTACGCCACGCCTCTTCTCAATACTGCTTAATACTTCTCAATACGCCACTGTTTTTTTTTTTTTTTTTTGAAAACAATACGCCACTGTTTTTGAACGTAAATTTGAAAGAAATAATTTTTTTTTTAAAGAATTATTTTAAGTAATTCACTTTTCGACAACATAATTATGAAAAATGTTAAGTGTTGATCACTTGATTGACACCATGTTGATTTGTATTGAATATAATTTAAAACGCATTTATGGTTATATCAATTATTATGAACGAGACACACCCAGACTGGTTTTTAGAATGCATCAAACACGGTAAATGAAAATATTTTCTGAAAAATGACTTATTTTCCTGATTTCCAAGCACACCCTTAATAAAAGTTATGGCCCGCAAAATATCGTTCCTCACAACCTCATTTGCCCACTTATGTAGTTCCTCTCACTTGATCTTCCGAATTTGTCCAACTAAACATACATTTTAAATTATTGAACTAGTTTTGAAACACAATTATTGAACTAGTTAGACTACATATAATTATAGACCTTAGGACTTTCTCACAATTATATATTAACATTCTTATTTTGGGAATCAAAATTTAAAAGTATAATTAATGATATAATAATTGAAGCCAATTATGAATATATATGTTTTATATACAGATACCTGATGGGAAGGGTTCCGCTGCCGCCTCCGGTCACTTCTCCAGACAAGGGTATTCTCCAGACAACATCATATCGAAACATCAAAAAAGTGTTCGATGATAACATTAGAACAGACGATATAGTAATAAATTGTGCACTAATATACTACTTACAATAGAATTGCCACTTGCTTAATGGAGTTAAGTAATGCCATGCCTAAAACATTCTAGGCAGAAGACTAGGGTTTTGTCGGGGCTGGCAACGATGTATTCTACTGTACATAAGAATAGGAATATAGGACATAGCAATAGGACGCATGCATGTAGCTAAGTAGTCTGCCTTATTACGCCAAAAGTCACCTCCACAATTCAAGTTAATTGGTTGGATGACTCATTCAAGAAATATTAATAAATTTAGTTTAAAATTATAATTATACCAAAATTAATTTTTTTTAGTGTGGAGTGAAACGTTCGGTCACTATTAAAGGGCATGTATCGAGGCATGTATCAATATGATAAATCATACTTTTCTCAACCTGTTGAAGCACAAAAAGTCAATTTCGAGATCTCCTCCACTGAGACTTGAACTCATGACCTCCCATCTAAATGTGACCACTACATGCCAATTAAGCACAAGGTGCTTGGCATATAATAATACTATAATAGTAAGTAAACAAAAAAGAGAGAGAGAAATATAAATTACACTAGAAATATACTTTATTGCCATCTCCAAATAACCATGCAATGACAGAGATATATATAATGAGGTCTTTTCCTATCCCCGGATAGGTCATGTTAGAAAACAATGTGCAACTCCATTCAAGTTGGTTGGACAATTGACTTGTAAACATAATATTTCAAGTTAGAGCCAGTCAGCTTTCGACATTTTATAGTTTACCTTGTCGGTTAAGGTCACAATGTGGGCTTTAATTACTCAATGTTCATATTCAAATAGTGACAATAGACTTCTCCATAAATTAAAGATCCGGAAATAATGAATGAAGTTAACCTTATTATGCTCGAGTTGTTATAAAATCTATCTTATTGAAAATAATTTAGTTTGAAATATATTAATATGATTATTTGAGAGTATTATTTAATACTCGTTGAATATGCAAATGCTTACTAAGGTGCATCCCAAATACCCAAAAAAAGAAAGAAGGAAAAGTTACAAATGCGAGCTACCAATCTAAGTTTCTAGAAAGTCAACAAGTGCATATATATATATATATATATATATATATATATATATATATATATATATATATATATATATATATATATATATATATATATATATATATCCTCGTGCTGTGGCTCAAACCCCATGGACCATTTCAGAGAGCTGCAAGACAGGTCCTAACCCTAAGGGCGTGTTTGGTAGCTGAGATTATTACGCCAGACAATAGAGTGGGGACATGAAGGAGATCAGAGAAGAAGATAATGCCTTGCAACATATTAAAATTAAAATTAACAATTTTATAAATAATTTTTTATTCTTCCTTTTAATGCTCAACTCTAAATAAAAAATAAATAGAAAATAAATATATTACTTAATATTCATTCCAAACAAGAAAACACAACAAATTATATATATTATAGACCATGATACACATTATATAGTAAATTACTCATAAATATTTATTTTTAATATAGTACAAATTTATTTTTAATGTATTATTATATGTTTATTTTTAAATATTATATTAAAAATTAACTTATATAATATATTAAAAATTAACTTTTAGTATATTTAACATAAATGTTGGTCTATTGTATAATGATGGAGAAACACTACTTAGCTTTAGGGAAAATAAAAGAGGTCAGGACCCCATAGCTTTTATCTGTCTGTCATCCTTATTACACATTAATTATCATAATTAATTCTTCACTTAATTCTACTCATCTACCTTCCAATCAAACCCTTTCAATATAATTAATATGTCCTTTTTTTTTTTTACTACATTTATCCCTTACATTTTTACATTACTTACATTAGTATTTAGTACATTGTTTCCTCGCTTAATTAAAAAAAGAAAAAGATTAATATTTGATGCACCATTGATGTATAGATTAGTAATGCAGCAATAAGCTAAGATCGGATGATTGAATTAAAAAAATAATGCTTATATTGTGTACTATAAGTTCACCTAAAAATATATACCCTTGATACATGTCCATTCTTCGAATAAAATATAATCTAAATCATATTTTTAAATAAAATATGGTAGTTTAATGAATAAAAAAGGAAAAAATTGCATATATATATATATATATATATATATATATATATATATATATATATATATATATACACACACACACACACACACACACACAGATACCAAGACATAGAAATTTTAGTAAACGAGTTGACATGAATACGATAAGTATAAACACGGACACAACCAATTAAGACTAACGGGTTAGAGTTATAAATACGAACATTATTTTTAAACGATTTGTCACGATAGACATGCTTATTTAACAATTTTTCGATTCACCCGACACAATAACTTGTTAGACATGTTAATGTAATTTTCTATTTAGAAAATAATACTTTAGAAACGTCTTTTATTCGTCATCTTCTTTTTTGTTGTTGTTACATATACAATTAAATGAAACGAAATACTCCATAGTAATGATATTCAATTAGTAATATGCCATACTGTTAATAAAAAAAAAAAAAACAATGTCTAAAATTAGCTAATACTAGAGTATTAATGAGTTAAACTAGTTGACTTTTAAGACACAAATTTTTAAATATTGCAATGAGTCAATCAATAATGAGTTAAACGAGTTGACCGTTAAAATCCAATACTAATACTTCATATGTTACGTTTTATTTGTCATGCTTACTATTCTTTGGTGAAACTAATTTTTTTTTTTTTTTTTTGGTTTTCTTGAGTAGTTTTTAATTAATTTTAAATTTTTTTTTTGTGTTTATTAGTATTTTTAATATAATTTCAAAATATATACTCCGTACATTTTATATGTTAATTTTAAAATTAATATTATAAAAAATAATTTAGAATTCATTGAATTATAAAATGAGAGTGAGGTAGTACATTATATTTGTGTACAAATAATATGAAGACCAAACATGATGAATAAAGGAGGTGACGAAAGTGGGATTGAGATTGAGCTACAATTTCGAGGTAAGGTAACCAATCAAATCAATTGCGTCACTGTGTCAAAACTCAAAGCTTTACCGTCTCCGTCATCTTTTTCTATAATAACAAAACTTTTTTTTCGAAAGTATTTCTATAACCAAATTAAATCGCAATAAATTGACACCAACATTTTACCATATGGACGCATTATTAATATTAATATTGTTGTTCTAAAAAAATATTTAAAACAATTTCATTAATTTTTATTGTGATAAAAGCATATGGTTTCATTGGTAATGTATAGGTTAATATATTATCAATATGTTACATTTTAATTTTCTTTGTCTTAAAATATTTGTTTTTGAATTGATCGAATTTATCAGAACTCATTTATTTAAATTAAAGCAAATATTATAATATTTTTGTTAGTAAAGTACTAAAGTATCCTTTTAGTCTAATAGCCACAAATAGTAGAAGAGAAATCAATCGCACTAGAAATATTATGTGTGACGAAACTCGACGGAGAATGCATTAACAGTAATCGATCACATTTTATCTCTTAGTACGATAATACCACCCAATCTACCCAGTCATCCCACTTAAAACACAGGCTTCCTCAAATCCTGTTTTCCCTGATCAAGCCACTAAGCATTCATAGTAGTGGTTTTTATTGGGTTTTTGGCAGAGAAAAAAACTGGTGTAGTGTGAAAGAACTGACGAGGGAGGGAATTTTTTGGCAAATTTAATTTCGGTAAGAATTTAAATTTTGTTAGAATTTATTTAAAATATATATAATAAATGGCAGGCGCGCTTGGTGCTCACTACCTGTTGGGGCGGTTTAAGGTGGCCACTTAGAAGAAAGTAGTAAACTTTGCTCTCTTTTTTTTTTTTTCTTAGTTTGATGGCTTTTTTGTTTTTCCTTTTATTTTTTATCTATTTTCTCTCTCCTAAGTGTCACCTAAAAAACCAAAACAAATTTAACATTGCCGCGGATGCTTTAAGGCAAGTCGAAGTAGAAGATGACTATGGAATTTTTTTTTTTTAATTTCATCTTCTTTTGTTGGATAAAGATTTAAAAGAAAATATTCAACATACGTGAACATTGTCACAATAATACGACTTACAACAAAAAAATTGAGCATAGACTAATTAGTTGAATATCAATAACGCAAAACTTTATATAGGACAAAATTGGTTTTGTGAATTAGGTTAATTAATCTTTGTAACGACATTATTATGTGAAAGGAGTGATATCATTGGATCCAAACACACCCCAATTAGTGGCATCTAGGTTGTAAAACAGTGGCTTTCATAACTCCATTACCAACAAAAGAAAAGGGAGAGGGCTTCTTCCAAGCCAAACAGGCAGAGAAGAAAGAAACAAGAAAAGGAAAAAAATGGAAAGTTCAATTAATAGAAATGGGAAGAGGTAAAGGTGTAAGACAAAATGGAAACTCTTACCAGAACAAGGAACAAAGAAAAAGTTGAAAATGGCCTTTCAACGGCCTACCCTCCCCCAAAATT
>CP025649.1:24259950-24316375 GCA_003576665.1 Ipomoea trifida | reverse complement strand
GGCCAAGGACATAGAATTTTCGCACTTCACCCTCTCCTCCTCCTCTCTCCAAAAAACCAGTCTTTTTCTAGCTTTCTCTCTCTAGACAGCCTGAAAACCAGGGAGCCTGCAATATATAGGAGTGGTGAGAGTGTATTTAGCTTAGAAAGAGTGGAACCCATTGAGCTGAGAAGAAAAGGAAAGGAAAAGAAAAGAAAAGAAAAGATTTTTGCTTTTCTTTTCTGCCGTTTTTGGGCTCTGGAGAATAGTGGGAGTTGCTGCTGTGATGGGTTGTTGTGTTTTGAGGAATGCTGAGGGGAGCGCCGCCGGTGGCCGGAGTTTGGGGATGTTGAATGACGAAGCTGCCCCTTTTGCTGTCAAGAATGAGGTGCCGCTTTCGCACCACCGTCCCTTTGTAAATCCGAGGTTGTTTTTGGGTTTTCCCAGGTGGGGGTGTACAATGTAGGTCTCTCTGTGAAACCCTTTCTCTTCTCTTCTCTTGGCGTGGTTAAGGGCAGACAGGATGAAGCCAGGCATTATATTTTTATTTATCAAGTTTTTCTCTTCTGTTAATTTCTTATATATACAGTTTTTATTTTGCTGATGAAAAAAAAAAAAAGAAAGAGAGAAACTTTACACCAAGAATCTTTCTTTTTTCTCCTGTCTCTCCATTTTACCTGTTTATTTAAGTTATTTTTCATGGGAAGAAGCTAAAGATCCATCATGCATGTTCTAGTGGAAAATCTCCCTTTGAACATAAAATAAGAAGAAATGAAAATGGAAATGTTGACTTGAGGTATATACACTATACAGCTGGTTTCTGAGGCTCTGAGCAAAAGAAAATGTTACTATAATAACATTTACTGAGCTTAAATGATGCTGTTGAAACTCCTTTATTCATTTAGACTTTAGAGTAGGAATGTAGGATTGTTTTTCTGTTAGAATCAGAGTGGGTTCAGATCAAGTTTTTGTTTATTTTTGGAAAAACTAGGCTAAAAAGCTGGTTATTTGCTTCTATCCAGTCCATTTTGATTTATTAGCTTTTGGAGCTTGGTCCCCCCCCCCCCCCCCACTAGGTGAGAAAAAAGGGCTTTTATTTGGTTTTGGCTTTTCTAAGCTGCTGAGCTCTTCAATGTCTAATTTAGTTTATTTGATGTGTATGAGTACCTGATTGCTTAGAGTGTTTCAACAGTGATTGCTATGTTTTTGTTGAAAGTCCAAATCAAAGGCCACAAGGACTTCTTACTTGGTCCATTCTCTCTGAAACAGGACAAAATGTGATCTGGGCAGGCATATAAAAGATAAAAAAAAAAAAATTTTACAATAAGCTCCCTCACAATTCCAAAACTTTTGTAGACAACCTCTTTTTAAAGTTCTTCATGTTAGAAACTTAGAATGCTTCTGTGCAGCTTTTGCTGCAATGGTGTTCTTGATTATCATATTATCTGGAAGTCACTGTTCCTTGGTTGGTAGCTGTGTAAAAAAATAGATTTTTTTTTTTGGTTGGTTGGTGCCTTGGCAAACATCCGTTTCGATTTTCAATTTTCCTTTCTCTGGCTGGTTGGTAGGGATGAGATAAGTGTTTGGTCTCTCAGACGTAATAAATATCTAAATTATTGATGAACATCAACATCTTGTTTAGGTAGCTGAATATTTCACCAAAATTTTCTGGAACTCTAGTAATCTATAACATTTTGCTTTGCTCGACTTAGAAAATCTGGATTAATTAACTTCATTGCTTTCCGGCATTGAGTTATTTAATCTATATATGTGATGCAGAGAAGCTACCGCTTAAGTTTCTTGCGTGGTTTTGCCCTTTTTTTTTTATCTTATTAAACATGTTTTTGGTTGAAGTACACTAATAGTCTAATAGTATAGCCTGATATATTGTACGTGTTGGGGGACTGCCAATCGTGGTGGAACACTACTATAAATACTTGAAAGCAAGAATGAAAAACACATTTGTACGCTTAGAACAGTATTTTGTGCACTTATAGACATAAAGCAATAAAGGGAATGAATGCTATTTCATCTACCATGCACATTGATGGTTGACTAAAACATTCTTGAAACCCCGTTTTCATGCTGTGATATCTGTTGCTGAACACCATTCTTTTTTTCTTTTCCTTTATCTCAATATCTTGTGCTGCTAAATGGTAATGATCATAGGATTCCTTATCTCTTGAATACATTTTATGATTGCGAACCAAGAGATCCTTGGAAATTTCTGCTCTTAAAACGGCCCCGTGAACTGTCTCAGGGCTGGTTGTCCTGCAATATATGAATGTCAGATAGATTTGAAGTCTGAATTGCTGTGGACTAATAGCTCTTTGGAATTTGGGCGTACTCGATGTGTGTCATAAATGTGTGCTCTACTAGTCAAAGATATTTGTAGTAGAACTGCCAAACGTATTTGGATTCATTAGTTTACTAGACTTGCAGTGCTGCAGATGCATCTTTTGGTTGATAACTGTTAAGCAACCATTTGTCTTTATGCACATGTTTCATTTCTTTCATAGTGACAGAAAGTTCAGTGTTCTCATATGGCTTCCCTGCACTTTTTTAAATGAGTAGAGGGTTTCATCTTCTTCACCTAACCGTTGCAGATATTCTGTGAACTTTAACTTTTGTTTGTGTGATTGTTTGTCTGCTGGAAAACTTCATCTGCAGTCTGTAGCTTAAGTGTTTCTTGTTTGTGGCTCTTCGAAGGTTTTTTTCGGGGAGTATTTGTTTCTTTCTTGTTATGCAATGGCTATGAAAGTGAAATGAAGGGTAGGTGCAGTTTGAAGAGTTGGAATACAGTTTACAATGACCATGATCTGCCAACTGAAACTGAACTTCATGTTGTGAGTTATGCCCAGAATGTGACATTGTAACTAGTTGATCCATATGGTGCCTCTAGTTGGCTGTGGTCCTAAGGTTTAGTATAAAGAACACTATCTTGGTACCTCGATTTGTTTTTGGGTGGTAGATTTTAGGTATCGAGCCCTGGTAATCGCAGTGTGAAAGTTTCGTTAAATATTGTGGGCTCCTTGTGGCACTAGACACTTTCATTATCTTGTTGAGTCAAGGTGTGGGGGCAAGGGAATTTTGACTTTAAGTATAAACAGCACTTTGCAAGTTTTTTTGATGAATAAATGCGAATTTTTTAAAAAATTCATTCATGTTATGTTTGAACACCGCCTTGGGTTGTTCTTGCTTAGATATCGGTGGATGAGGTAAATTGTACAAATTTCTGTCTTTCTTTGTTCAAGTTCACAACAAAGCCAAATTTATGGCTAAAAAAATTGATAGGATAAGAACTCTACACTATGCGGTGGTCAGTAAATTAAATTTAGAGCAAATTTCGCTTTTAGTCTCGACTATTGTGATATTGTCACATTTAGTCTTATTACATTACATCTTTTACTTTCATTTGATTGCCGTCATTAGTCCTTAGTTAAAAATTCGGTTAATTTACTATTAACAATGAGATCTATAATGTAATTTTATATTTTTGCCCAAGCCCATATCAAAATTGACCTTTTTTTTTTTTTTTTTTTTAATTAAACATCTCTCCCTTTATGTTAATGCTTTTTAAGTAATGTCTATGAAGTAACCTGTCTTGTACTAAATTCATACAACACCTGTTTATGAGTTACAATGTGTTAAAGATTTTTTTCCTTTGTTATTTGTCAATTTTAGCGTGAATTAATGGGGACTAATGATGACAATTAAATGAAAGTCCTGAATAAAATATGTCAAAATTTAAAGAGTATGATTAATGTAATAATGTCACAATAATCGATGATTATAAGTGAAATTTGCTTTTAAATTTATTGATTTATTTTGGTTAGATGAGTTGAGGCAAAATTGGATCGATATTAGGTGAAGAGCGGTGGTTAAGCTGTATTGTTGAACGGTCGCTTTAGTAGGTAGCATTGCACATGCCTCTCCCCCATTTCCTGACGGACAAAGCGGGGCGCTCGAAAATTACTTCGCTAGTTGGCTTCTCAGCTTTGCATTTACATTTCTACCCTCCATTAAATATCCTTGTCTAGTGATGACTCGTACCAACGCTTAAAATTCACACAAATATATAAAATCGTTTTTCAAAATATATTTGTTTGGACATATGAAATAGTTGATATATATATATATATATTTTAATATAAGAACTAAGGATGTGTTTGAAAGTAGAAAAATGACTTCTAAAAAATATTTTTAAGAAAAATGAGTTATTTTCAATAAAAGATTTTCCTTTCCCGTGTTTAGTTGCATTCTAGAAAATTATTTTGGTGTGTTTCATTTTTTTTTTTTTTGAAAATTGAGATAATTATTTATAATTTTAAATATTTAAAATATATAATGGTGGTGGTGGAGTAGTGGATGGTGGTAGGGTGGGTGGGTGGGTGGTGATGGTGGATGGTGGTGAGGGGTGTTGGTGGTGGAGGTGGGGGTGATGGTGGTGGGTGACGGCGACGGCGATAGTGATTGGCTGCTCCACTGTGACAAGCGCAAAATGACTGCCCCTACAAAATGGGGAAGTCATTTTCCAGAAAATCAATTATATTTATCATTGATCATACCCATATTTTCCATTGACTTTCTTTTTTTTTTTTCTCTAGCCAAACACTGAAAACCTGAAAAATGATTTTCAGAAATCATTTTCTAGGTTTCCAAACACACCCTAAGAGCAACTTCATCTAGTTTGAGTCCACATGTTTGATTCCTATCAATTTTCATCTAGTTTTAATGTCAAAGTTCATTACGTTGGTTACCATTTCGTTTAAGACATGCCAAAATATGAAATTAGTAAGGATATTTTTGTCTTTTTCAAACTATGATCCTAATTTGAGCATGAATAAATGAATTTAAGTTCTAAGATCGATCATAATTCACAGTTCTCCTCCTCAAATTTTGGTAGGATGATGAGGAGAAATACGAATTAGAATTGATCTTATGACTTAAATTCCTTGTATTCATATTCAAATTGGGTCTTGATTTGAAAATAACAAAAATACGCTTTTCAGCATGTCTTAAACAAAAGGGTGAACAATGTGATGAATTTTGGCACTAGTAGTGCGTCAAAATTGGCAAAAATCAAACATTTGGACCAAAACTGTCATTTTTGTAGTACTCGTGGAACCAAAATTAGTATTTGGTCTACAAACAATCATAAGTACTGCAATACTTATTTTGTTCGTTCAACCCTTATCTCTCCCCTCTAAGTCTAATCATGAGAGGCAGATGTTCAAACATAACATGAATGATTTTTTTTTTTTTAAACTCGCATTTATTAACCAAATGTCGCCATGGAAATCAAGAAAGAAGGTGATGTGGAGGCGATCCCAATGGTTGCCTTCTCACTGTGGAGGCGACCTTCTGGCTTGCCTTTTTTCTCGATTTCCATGACGTCTGTCGCTGAGCGTTTTTGTCGTCAAAAATAACGTTGGAGGTTGCCAGAACCCTAGTGGTATGTGATAACATGCCACTAACCGATTTTTGAATTTTATTGCATCAAAATACAATGTTACTTAAAAAAGTTTTGAAGTCTAATTCCCTTCTTATTTAATGTTCAAGAACTTATTTGTCCATTTTTCCTTTATTTAATTGAGACTAACATAATTCAACACTTGAATCTCAATTCAAGTATACAAAACATTGCCGAAATAGGGTACCTATCTATTTAGTTATTTGGAATATGAATTTGAATGAATATTATTGCACCCTCCTAAATTCTTGCTGATTTATTTTAAAATTTTGAATTTTGAATTTTGAAACTTCAAGTTTATAGGCGTGAATTGGAGGGAGGAGATGTAACCACGGTTAACTAACCATCGTTAATTCGCGATCGACAAGATTTAAAGATATCATGCTATTGATTGGTTGCCGTTGAAAAGTAACCACGGTTACCTAACCATGGTTAATTGCGACCGAGAAGATATCATCTTCATCCTCTTTTGTTCTATATAAGCAACTGCGAGAAGCAGAGGCAAGAGCAGATCTGAAAATCTATAGTTGGAAAGGCGTCTTGATAAACGCCGTTCCTTCGAATCTCTAGCTTCTCTCTTCCTTTTCCTCTTCCAATTTGTTTGTTCTCCGAATTCAAGTTTTGCGAAAATGAGAGAGTGCATTTCAATCCACATTGGTCAGGCCGGTATCCAGGTCGGAAATGCTTGCTGGGAACTTTACTGCCTCGAGCACGGCATTCAGGTATCTACATTTCTGTTTCTCTCTTGCTGTGGACATGCGTTTTAGCTTACAGTGTAGCATTTGCATAGATCTGTGCTGGATTACTGTTCCCGTATACGTATATGTAGTGTATTTATGTAGATCTGTTTGAATCTTTTGCTGATTTCTGTAGATCTGTGTGGATTAGTATTATTTACGTGTATGTTTAAGTTATCTTTTGCTGATTTCTGTAGATCTGTGGTATGTACGTGTAGGTTTAATCTTATACTAATTTCAGCTTACATTTCTAGATAATTGCGTTTATCTGCCTTCGTCGTCATGAAAATTGGTTTCGAAAGATGGTTTAAATAGTTGAATTGAATGTATATTAATACATCCGTCTGATTTTGAACAAATTGCTGTTATTTTGTATAGATCTTCCTGGCGTTTATTTAGTTTATCGATACTTGAAGTTAGATCTGCAATTTTGTTGTATATTGCATATGGTGGTCACCAACAACTCCAAATTGGTTGTTAATTAAGTAGATCTGCAATGAAGCTTGAATAGAGTGTTTGTTACTGAATGAATTTGTATCATATGTCTTCCACAGCCTGATGGCCAGATGCCCTCCGACAAGACAGTTGGAGGAGGTGATGATGCATTCAACACCTTCTTCAGTGAAACTGGAGCTGGAAAGCACGTTCCTCGTGCTGTGTTTGTTGATCTGGAACCCACTGTCATTGATGAGGTGAGGACCGGACCATACAGACAACTGTTTCACCCTGAGCAACTGATCAGTGGCAAGGAAGATGCAGCCAACAACTTTGCCCGAGGCCATTACACAAGTAAATATCTACTCAATTGTTTTGGTTTATGTTTTTTTTAGTCTGAACAAAATTCTTATAAATTAACTGTTCTCTGTCTGCTTGGTGTGTGTGCAGTTGGGAAGGAGATTGTTGACCTTTGCTTGGATAGGATCCGGAAACTTGCTGATAACTGCACTGGTCTTCAAGGATTTCTTGTCTTCAATGCTGTGGGTGGAGGCACTGGTTCAGGCCTGGGATCTCTTCTGCTTGAGCGTCTCTCTGTTGACTATGGAAAGAAATCAAAACTTGGTTTCACCATTTACCCTTCACCCCAGGTTTCAACCTCTGTTGTTGAGCCATACAACAGTGTCCTGTCAACCCATTCCCTTCTCGAGCACACTGATGTGGCAGTTCTTCTTGACAATGAGGCCATTTATGACATCTGCCGCCGCTCCCTCGACATTGAGCGCCCAACCTATCAGAACCTTAACCGCCTTATTTCACAGGTATATTGATCGCAATATCTATCAATGCTTGTGTCAGTTTAAGATGATGGCACTGATGCTAATCTATGCCTTTGTTTCTTGTGCAGGTTATCTCTTCATTGACTGCCTCTCTGAGGTTTGATGGTGCCCTCAATGTTGATGTGAATGAGTTCCAGACCAACCTTGTGCCCTACCCTAGGATTCATTTCATGCTTTCCTCATTTGCCCCTGTCATATCAGCTGAGAAAGCCTACCATGAACAGCTCTCTGTTGCTGAGATCACCAACAGTGCTTTTGAGCCATCATCTATGATGGTCAAGTGCGATCCTCGCCATGGCAAATACATGGCGTGCTGCCTGATGTTTCGAGGTGATGTGGTGCCCAAGGATGTGAACGCTGCTGTGGCTACCATCAAGACCAAGCGTACCATCCAGTTTGTGGATTGGTGCCCAACTGGATTCAAGTGCGGAATCAATTACCAGCCACCAACTGTCGTTCCAGGAGGTGATCTCGCCAAGGTGCAGAGGGCTGTTTGCATGATCTCCAACTCCACGAGTGTTGCTGAGGTGTTCTCTCGCATCGACCATAAGTTCGACCTCATGTACTGCAAGCGTGCTTTTGTGCACTGGTACGTCGGTGAGGGTATGGAGGAAGGAGAGTTCAGCGAAGCTCGTGAGGATCTTGCTGCTCTGGAGAAGGACTATGAGGAGGTTGGTGCTGAGATGGACGAAGGAGATGATGGCGATGATGAAGACTATTGCTAGAGAGTGTGCTTTGCCTTCTCGTTTCCTAGCTTGCCCTATCCATCTATCTATGTTTGTTTGCTTTCTGTTCCCAGCGTGACCTACTACTACTACTAGTGTTTGTGTAATGTCTACCCGTTTTCCTTGTGCTATGTGTACTTTCTCTTAATATTTGGTTCTGGTTTGGAGAACAACAATTATTCTCGTATGAAATTGGCACCTAGCCATTTTCTTTTTTTATTTGCGCCTGTTTTAGCATTCCATAATTTTAATGTGAAATTAATAATTTTAGCATAAAGAATAAAAGATAAAACGGTTAAGCCCCTCACACTGAGTAAGAGTCTGGCCCAATAATTAACATTCAACCCAACCCAAACTATATCGGGCCGAAGAACTTAAAGGATTATTCCATTTTCATATGTAAACAATATATATCCAAAATTGTTCCTCAAAATATATATATATATATATATATATATATATATATATATATATATATATATATATATAGAATATTAATCAAATGTGGCCGTGCTCTTAGGTGTGGCCGTGCGGTCACACACCACTCAATGTTACGAAATACACCACTCAATGTTAAGAAACACACCACAATGAAAATATACAAAAACACCATAAAACACACCACACACCCAAAATAATGCACCATAACTCTCATGTCCCTAATGGTACATTTGCTAATACTGTGGGGTGTATATTTGCATACCTAGTGGTGTGTTTTTGGGTGATGCGTCCCTAACGATGCATATTTGTGTGGTGCATTTTCTAACACTGAGTGGTGTATATCTGTATACATAGTGGTGAGGCCGCACTGTTCACACCTAAGAGCACGGCCACACTTGAACATGACCCTATATATATATATATATATATATATCCAAAATAGTTCAAATACTTTCTCATGCCTAAAACTACATTTGTTCGACTTCATGTCGGCTCTAATTGGTAAGAGTTTCCAAAATAAATTTTGAAATCTTACATCTCAAAAATAAGTGAGTAGCTTCTAATTTATTTTTTTTTTCATCTTTATCCTTATTATTAATTATTAATTTAAATAAGTGACATCTTTTACCCATCTCAATTGAACTCCAAGCATCCACATCTTTTTGTCTCCGCGTGATGGAGGCACAACATGCCTAGTGCAGCCTGCGTTACTTAATGTCAAGTTGCAGTGTTCTTTTCCTTTTATTTTTTTTAATTCAGTTTGTTTCTTTTTTTTTTTTTTTAATATTTTCTTTTATAATCACACTTACAAAATCACTAAAAACTCTACCAAGGGTGCTCTTTCTCTTCTCCTATATATTTATCTATACTATATTATTATTATTATTAAAAATTTGTTTATCTAATACTCCCTCCGTCCCATTTCACCTGTCTTACTTTCCTTTTTAGTTTGTCCCAAAATGTTGTCATATTTCAAAAATTGAACATCACCATCATTCTACTTTTCCTAATTTACCCTTATGACTTTTACTTTCTTTATTGCTTTTATTTCCAAAAGTGAAAAAGTGAAGGGCATAATTGGAAAACACATTACATTTACTTTAATTTCTTAAAAAGCGTGCAAAAAGCAAATGAGACAACCTTTTCGGGACGGAGGGAGTATTATTTTTTAAGATGAAGGAGTTTCACAACAATAATGCTACTTCACAACAATTATTATTATTATTATTAAAAATTTGTTTATCTAATAATGATTATTTTAATTTTAATACCAAACACTTTTAAGCATAATAAGCTAGCTTAACAGTTCTTCAATTTTACTTTTCAACTTTTAGCTTATAGTTTTTCAAAATTCAATTACTTTTCAGTTTTCAACTACGTCTTTTCAAATTTTAGTTACTTTTTGACTTTCAGCTAGATTCACAACGCGTTACTGAATCTCAACATATAAAACATCTCTATATCATATTTCCCACTAAATTTTAGTACTTATGAACTATCATTATGGCATTTATTGGTTGTTGTTTGGCGTGCCAAGTGTGAATGCGACGGTGAGGATTTTCTTACTTTCCGGAAAGCATGGTTAAAACTGTCAACTCTTTTTACATATGCAAATGGAACTTTGTTTTGTTTTGACACTTGGACCTCATTTTCTATTATCATTATTACCACAATTAAAGTGTCATTTGAATTTGGACAATCCCAAAATTGCAACGGATGGGGCATCTCTCCACCTTACCAACATTTCAAATAACAATAAATTTATTGTCAACACAACGATATAATTAATGGAGTTGAATAAAAAATTTTAATTGTATTTTGTAAATAAAGTGATTGATATTTAAAATATTATATTAGACGAGTTTTAATGACAATAAATAAAACATTATGTGATTGTCATATGTATGGAGACTCGTAATACTAATTACTTTTATTTTAGATGTCGGGATATATGTCAATCTTTTCTTCTTTTTTTTTTTTTTTTTCAACTTATGTATGATTAATCTCATTTCATTGTCTTATCTTCACAGGCACCCATTACTAGAATTGAAGTCATTGCTAAGTTGAATTTGTTGAGCAGTATAATTTTGGAATGTTGCAAATATTCCTTTATTGGAACACTAATTTTAGTAAGTGTCTCTTCCTTGTGAGTAAAGGCCACATGTACTAAGTTGTTTTCTATTTTTATTTTAAAGTTATTGCTTTAAATTTCAATAGTTTTTTTATTAAAAAATATATTTATATAAAGTAACGGTTTCAATCATTTAATTCTTGATATGAACGGTATCGTCTCTTTAATTTTCATAATTTTCATAATTTTCATAATTGACAAAATTATAATTTGTAACTCTTGACTATTAATGTCTGCTTTCATAGTTTGGGGAACTAAAATTTTCCCCTCCTGATAAGAGGGGTCAAAACAACCGTTTTGTAATAAAAATTGAAGAGTCAATAGTGTTTACATTAAGAATTTGGCGCTAAATTCGCCATTGTTTGCATATAAATATAAGGATGAAAAAGGTTTATTTACCCAACTTTTATTAAAATAGTAATAAGCTTAGATATATAAATTTTAATTATGATTTATGAAAATGTTTCATTTTTCTTTAATTGACTAAAAAAGTTTTAATATGTTGGTTGTCCTAATAAGTCAAAAATGAAAAAAGGGCCAATGTGACATTTATTCAAACCACTAAGTATAAAGGGGATTCATTTTCTCATGGCGTTCTTATAAAGTCCATGTGCAACATCTATATGTATATATGATGTTGACAGAATGTATGCAACTGGAGGCCGGAGTCGCCGCCGCCGTAGATCGGTGAACAAATTTCCTGCCGCCGGAAGATGATAATGGAGACTCCAACGAACCATTAATATGCGAGATCTTATATATAAAAAATTCAGTAAAAAAAAAAACGCAATCATTTTCATAAATATTACAGACTTTTAAAATTTGTAATATTTATAAAAATAACCATTTTTTTAAAATACAAATTTTGAACCGTTGAATTTACTTAATTGATGATTTAGATTTGTAAGTGGAGATTATGTGATGTCCCCCAAATTAGACGACATAATCAGGGCCGGCCCTGATTTCATCCACAATCCACGGATAATTCATTCCCCCATTAATTCCTAAGACTAAAGTAAAACCTCATGTGGAGTGGTAATTAATCCAACACCTCAACCAGAATAACATCTACATTTAAGTCCAAATTTTCTTGCAGATTTGCAGTGAATGTAATTTGTGGAGGATAACTGGATAAGGATTATTATATTATACGGATAATTTTGTATAATATATATTATATTTTATTTATGGAATTTATTTGTTAAGTTGGAAGGTACAATCTGTAATTGTACATGGTATTTTTAAAAATGATTTCTAATAATACCATATACCATAATGGATTTTACCAATATTGAAAACAATTCCAAAAAAAAAACTAAATGCAATCCATTACTCGACCCATTATTATTGGAAATGACTTCCAATAATGGTATTCGGCACTATTAAAAATCATTTTCAATAATACTACTCATGTATGCCAATAATCTTGTGGTCTAGTGGCACCCGGTGTCTTAGTTTACACTCCACATGAATGACTGTTGACTCTTTGTGCTTCAGTAGGTTGAGAAAGTAGCTATGATCAGATTGTAATAGAGTCAGTAGTACTCAAAAAAAAAAAAATACTACTAAGGTATAAAGTCCAATATAGTAATGATATAGTAATAGGTAGTGAATATTATGTATTGAGTCAATGAGATTTTGTCTACAAATTATGTTGGAAATTATTATAACACTCTATAATAATAAGTTCAAATGAAAATTACTCATAAAATTTCTTCCCACATTATTCATAAAATTAATTGACTTAATGCTTGTCTTGAGCAGGGGCGATCTCACCAAAAATAAAAAATAAAAATTAATTGACTCTATGAAAATAGTGTTTAGTGAGAATATAAACAGATATTTTACAAAATTATAACCTAATTTAGGTCGAATTAAATATTTTTAGGATATAGTTACAAATATCTAGAATAATTATTATACAACTACTCTAAATTTAAATACTATATATGAAATTACTGAATTAATAAAAAGTTTTGACTAAAAATGAGTGTAATACCGTACCATTTGTGGCATCCATTGTTAATGTAATACCATATATGGCAGTATGGCACGTAAAGTGGGGTCAAATGCATTGTGCCAAATTCTTGGATATTATAAATTCCATACTATATAGTACTGTAGTAGTACATATCCATTTCTCATATTAAATGAATTCACTAATCTATTATAATTTTTTTTTATAAAAAAAAACGTATTCTTAATGCATCTCAATCATATAATAATACATTCGATTCATAGAAATGTAATAACATTTTAAAAAATAGGGTCAATTTTTTGTATTTAGTAAGATTTTTAATTCTCGAGTATAGTTCTAAAAAATAATTACTTTTCCTTTTAAAAAAATAACTATTATAGGCCGCTTTGATTTTAAGTTATTCCAGGTCTTTGAGAATAATTTATTTTTGTTAATATTTAATTTCTTTAAATAAAAGTGTAGATTTTTAAGTTTTTCAGATTTTTTTTCTCGCACTCATATATATACACACACACACACACAGATCCTTCAAATTGGCATGCCATGATTAGATAGAATCTTTGTAGTTGTAGCAAAAGATAGATTTTTATTTTATATGTATATGAGTTGGCTAATGCAATTGAATTACAAACATCTTATCAAATCAATGGTTAAGAATGAATTGACCATTTTCAATGGTTTGGACCTAACACAAAAAATAAAAGTGGGACCACTTTACCTATTGTTGAACACTATAATGCACATTCAAAGGTTCATAATCCTCACCATCATTCTTAACCAAACCTAGAATGCCTATGTACTTATTGCACTCTATTTCTTTGGGGTTATTTTAATCCCAGATTTTCCAAATACAGAGGAAAAGTCTGCTGGAGAATTGAATCTACTTGTCTTTTTAAACTCCCCACTACTGACTTCCCATAAAAAATTAGTTTTTTTTCTCTTCTTTTGTACCTTTATAAGCTTGATTCCCTCTCCCTCTAACAATCATACTCAAAAACATCCTAGACAATTCATGGCTGTGTCAAAGAACCCTAACCCTATGTATGTGGAAGAAGGTGGAGAGATTCTCAAGAACTTCGACGACGACGGGCGCGAGAAAAGAACTGGTATATACCTTTTTACGTTTCACCACCTTTCCATTGTTTTTTGGATATCTGATATTTTTCGTGATAGGACTAATTTGGATATGGTTCGATGTCCCGTGAGACATTTGGTATATATCTCTAGTGGTGGGACTAATCTGGGTACGATACGGGGTGGGTATGATCGTCTAGGGTTCTTTACTCTTGATTGGTATATGCGTTTTTGTCTTAGAACTGGTATCTGCCTTTTTGCCTTTCAATTCCTATCCATTGGTATTTCCGCTGGTAGTGGGTCCGGGGAAAATCTGGTGGTAGTGGGACTAATCTAGATATATCGAACAGGTCTAATCTAGGGTTTTTTTTACTCCCCGACACGTATATGTGCATTTTTTTGTGTTAGAATATGTAATGTGGTAAAGTTTAATTTGATTTTTTGAATGTTTGAAGGTACGTTTGTGACGGCAAGTGCACACATCATCACGGCCGTGATTGGGTCCGGAGTTCTCTCTCTGTCGTGGGCTATAGCGCAGCTTGGATGGGCCGCCGGACCCGCCGTGCTGGCGGCGTTTTCGCTCATTACATTCTTCACCTCTGCCTTGCTCGCCGACTGTTATAGATCTCCCGGCCCCGTCGCCGGCACCAGAAACTATACATACATGGATGTCGTCCGTGCACACTTGGGTATAACATTTTTACTTTTAAGAAACGTTCATAGTGTCCAGATACAGTTACATATAATAATAATTATTATATTTCTATGTTTTAATTTCTCCGGGATTTCGTTTGACCAATGTTTTTAATTATATTTTAGTAATTACATATATAATTACATATAAGGTTATAAAAAAAAATATTTTTCGGTTACTAAAATCACTCTCAGACGCATTATCTATAACATTAAAAAAAGGAATAATTTTTATTTTTATTAATTATTCTTTAGAAGCAAATAAAGAGTATATTTAATAATTTTGGTAAGACATTTATTAATGAATAGTTAAATGCCTTTATGATATTTGTTACTCTATAGAGTATAATATTATTTTATTTTATCTTTGGGTGAGGAGAAATCCTAGTAATCACTACTAGAATGTGAACGGGATAAATTTCATTCATGTTTATTAGCTAGCAAATAACACATCAGAAATAAATCCTAAATATGTTCTATCTACTCGAACACTACTATATAATATATTAATTTATGGTTCAATACTTTGAAATTTAAAAAATATGATAGGTAAGTTTAAATTTTTTTTTTTCCAGTTTGTTCACAGCCGTTACATGAAGTTACACTCTTCAAAAAAATCATTTTTTTTTATCATATGATCATAATAAAATAAATCATACTATACCTTCTATAACAAAAGGCGGGTTACCAAGCTAATGGTGACCGATAAGGTTATATACATGAACCGAAAAATCCTATTATGGTCATATTCATGAATATACGATTCTTTTTCAAGTAATGATTATATATTTTAAAGATCGTGAATTATTATATAATCAATAATCCAATCTAATTACATGATTTTTTTTATTGTATGGAATAAAAATAATAATTACTTATTTGTTTGGCTTCTGGAAGGTGGCGTGAAGGTTCAACTGTGTGGATTAGCTCAGTACGCTAATCTCGTAGGGATTTCTATTGGATACACTATTACTGCATCCATCAGTATGGTGTAAGTATTATTTTCCATTATGTTTTAGAAATTATGTTTTTACTATCATTTCAATTTTTGTTGAGTGACCAGATAAATTTATAGTCACTATCCGAGATATATGTATTAGATAAATTTTGTTACTCTAACAAAAGATTACAATAAAATAAACCGGTACAGTTTAAAATTTCATAAAACTAGTTCGGGAAAAAAAGAGTTTTAACAACGTTTTGTAATCTGCAGGGCTGTAAAAAAGTCGAACTGTTTCCATAAGAACGGGCACGACGCCGATTGCTCGGTTCCGAGTTACCCTTTCATGATAATCTTTGCCGCAATCCAACTTTTTCTTAGCCAAATTCCGAATTTCCATGAGCTTTCATGGCTCTCGATCGTGGCGGCCGTCATGTCGTTCGCCTACTCTTCAATCGGTATCGGCCTCTCCATAGCCAAAGTTGCAGGCCACGGGCCGGAGGCGAAGACGACCTTGACGGGGGTGGTGGCCGGCGTGGACGTCACCGGAGCTGATAAAGTATGGCGGAGCTTTCAAGCCATCGGAAACATTGCGTTCGCCTATGCTTATTCCACAGTCCTCATTGAGATTCAGGTACATTATATATTGCTCTGATACCAAATTGAATATGTTTTATAGTTAGATTGCACATTTATGTTTATATATTATATGCTGAACAGGATACTTTGAGATCACACCCGCCGGAAAACAAGGTGATGAAGAAAGCGTCGGCCATCGGAGTGTCCACCACCACCTTATTTTACGTCATGTGCGGTTGCATTGGCTACGCCGCCTTCGGAAACGACGCTCCGGGGAATTTCCTCACCGGCTTCGGTTTCTACGAGCCCTTCTGGCTAATCGACATCGCCAACATCTGCATCGCCATCCACCTCGTCGGAGCTTACCAGGTACTTTCTGAACTGCACATTTATGTTTATATGTTATATGCTCAACACATCAGATCTGTTCCAAGCAAAACTTGAATTGTAATCTGTTTAAAGCAACACGTGGATCATAGTCTTTTTTTTTATTTTCTTAGGTTTTCTGTCAGCCATTATTCAGCTTCGTGGAGCTTCATTGCAAGCAGCGATATCCGAACAGCAAATTCATAACGGCGGAAACCGCCGTCCAGTTACCGTTGGTCGGAGAGTATTACATAAACGGTTTTAGGCTGGTGTGGCGGACGGCGTTCGTGATCGTGACGGCGGTGGTGGCGATGATACTTCCGTTCTTCAACGATTTCCTGGGGCTGATAGGGGCGGCATCGTTTTATCCGTTGACGGTGTATTTCCCCATAGAGATGCACATTGCGCAGGCGAAGATTCGCAAGTATTCGTTCCGGTGGACATGGCTGAAGATTCTGAGCTGGTCTTGCCTTGTGGTGTCGCTGGTTGCCGCCGCTGGATCTATACAGGGTCTTGTCACTAGTGTCAAGAAGTTTAAGCCTTTCCATTAGTTACTTATTGTTGCAGCTATTAGCTCATTCATCTACATTATTGTCTTGGAATGTGTAATGCTTTAAAATTTGAGTAAGAATGAACAAAAGACCTAGGATAGCATTCATGTTTTCTGAATAGTTTTATGGTTTCCTTAATATATGTTGGAGTTGTTTTATGTGTCTGGTTCGATTAACGGCTCTGCTCCTAATGGCTGGATTGAGCTTCTCTGCTCCTAATGGCTTTATTGTCGTCCTAGCCACATATGAACAGGGTGGATTGACCTCTCCGCGGTAGGTGGATCTTATTACCAGTAACTATGCATGCTAACAAAGAACTGGTAAAGATCTCTCATTATGCTCCTAGTGTTTGCATGAAATCTTAGAGCCCAATGACATCATAAATTTATCTTCCATAATTTTAAACAAATCTTACTGCAGCAAGAACAGCACCAATCTTGGCCATGTAACTATGTAAGTTCAAAGATGCATTCAACAAGGCAACCCAACCTAGTTTATGAGGTTGTTACTTTGTAAGCATAATGTTATAAGTTTGACTTTCAGCTATAGTGGTTTATTAGTCTTTTTTTATTTGAACCATAAGTTTGACTTTCAGGTTTCAGCTATAGTGGTTTATTAGCCTTTTTTTTTATTTGAACCAGTCAATTATAGACAACCCCAACTAGTTTATCTTACGAGTTAGAGTCATAAAACCGGATTTATTCTTAGTGTGCATCTTCAGGTAGTGGCTGCGATTTCCTTGCAACTCAAGAAAAAACATTCAACAAAGGGAAATTTTAGAAATCCTGTAAATTGCAGACCCATCCCATGGATACTTCTTCCAGCTTTTGTATAGAACTGAGCAGACTGAAACAACACTAACAAGAATTTGCATTGCCAGAGCTAACAGCATCCATCACACATCAGTAATTCATCTGCTCATGACCAGAGAAAATGCAGTCCACAAAACTCCAGAAACCAACACCTATCTGGATTGTTTATTCCTCAAAAACTCATAGAACATCACCCATCCTCCACACTTGGAATACAATTCAATAAGCCCCAACACCAATTATTTAAAGCCACTCAAGCTACTAAAAGAAATGCAATTATACAAGTTCAACTCCCAGGAATAGCCAATTGACCTTCTTAGTTTAAGAAATGATTCGAATTAAAGTGACAGGGCGTAAATAATTTGCAATTCATAAAGGGTTTAACATTACAGAGGAATATAGTCAAAAACAACAACAAAGCAGACAAATTAACATAAAAAACAGAGAGAATTACTCAGAATTAGCAACGGGTTCCGGCGGGGCTTCGGCGTTTTCTTCGGAGACGAGTGTCCACTCGGGAGGCAACGGCGGGAGAGGGGGGTAGGAAGTGGGCCCTTTGCGGCGGACGTCCCAAGGTTGGGTCTTTTTAGGGCGCGTCTTTATGTGAAGGGAGGTCGCCTTCTTCTTCGGCCGAGACGAGCACTCTATTGTCAGTGCCCCAACACTGTTGCTGCCTATAGAAGGTAAGGTCTTGGTGGAGCCGCCGATTGGAACTCCGATGGGTGACGGGGGAGAACGGCGGAGCACCGCCATTCTTGAAATACACACGGCCGAGACTGACATTGTTTTCCCTGTTTTCTTCTTCTTCTCCCTTCTGCTCGGAGGACCATTGAGTATATGAGGAGGATAGAGTTATCCGGTTGCTGCTCTATACGACGTCGTATCTAATGTTGGGCTTTTCAATACTACAAGACTATTTTGAATTTGATCAAATTGACCATCAAGAAATGTTTAGTTTCGAGCATTATACCATGGACCGGGATGCACTTTACAAGTTTGAACCACTCACAATTTACCTACTGAATATTCACAACTTATATATTGAATATTCACAACTTATATACGGAATGCTCACCATTCAAATTACATATAAATTATGAACATTTAGTATATAAATTATGAACATTCAGTATGTAAATTGTATATTTGGACTCAGGTTCAAAATAATTTGTCGTTTTGAACTCTTTAAGTATAGTCTATTCAGGATAATTTTAGTCAAATTACTTAACAACAAAGTTTTAAATTTAATTTCAGTTGAGAGCGAGTTATTGACCTCTTTAGTATGAGACGATCAACTTGGTACAACGTAAACTGATTGGCAAGGTTTACATACACAATCTTAAATAATAATTGCAAGTTTCTCTTTCCTCAATAAGTTGCAATTTGCAATAGCTGCTATTGGGTTGGGCTTTTGAATTATTTACTATATGGGCTTTCTACAAATCATTCAGCCCATGAGCATTCTTTAAACTTTAAAGAATCATGAAAAATCATTGTTGCTCATCAGTTTAACAGTTTGACTGTACAGAGACGAGCGGAGAAGACGACAGTGAGAAGATGAAGCTACTGGGATGGTGGCTAATGCTAGTGGGAACGCTCCGATTAGCATCAGTCTGGTTCGGGTTCTTCGACATCTGGGCTCTTCGCCTCGCCGTTTTCTCAAAAACCACAAGTATGTATTCCCCCTTCCCAATCTCTCTATCTTTCAGGATTGATTATCATTTTTTTCTTACGAATTTCTCATTAGTTCGTAATGTGTGCAATTATTTGGACTAACCCGAACTTAGTTTAGTAATTGAAGTTTGATCAACCTTTAAGATCTATTAATGCTTGTAATGCTTTTTTGCTAGTTAGAGTTATACCAGTTCAACATGATGTATTTCAGCTTAAAGATTTGAGCTTTGGGTGTTTTAATGGTAGCCAAATAATATTTCAACTTAAAGATTTGAGCTTTGGGTGTTGTAATGGTAGTCAAGGAATCATTTTAGTGCTTTTAGGTTAGAGATGAGAAAGATTGACCTTTTAAGACTAATGGTTCAGAAACTCCAATTGCTGTGTTATTAATTGATGGATCATGGATGTAGAGCTCCGAAACTAGTTTTCGATTTAGCATTGTCTCAGATCAGAAACTTAAAATAGTATTAAAAGTTAAAACCATAAATGTGGAAAATGAGAAAAGATTTAAGGCTCTTTGTCCTGGTGGGTTATTGATTTGTAACCCCTTTTCATTGGCCAAAAAGTTTTTCGATTTACCTGCCTAATGAAAATTATTGTGTTTCTTGTTTCATTTGCAGTGACTGAAGTTCATGGGAGGACATTTGGAGTGTGGACTCTGTTGACCTGTACTCTTTGCTATCTCTGTGCCTTTAACCTTGACAACAAGCCCTTGTATTTAGCGACTTTCTTATCTTTTATCTACGCCTTGGGTCATTTCTTGTCTGAATTCCTGATCTATCACACCATGGAAATAAGAAACCTTATGACTGTCGGAGTCTTTGCAGGTAATCATACCGTAAAATGTATCTGCTTCCTTTAACTTGACCATTTCTCTCTGATATCTTCTGTCTAATTAAGTCTTGTTTTTGAATATCATACCCATATTGCGTTTTTGAATATCCCATTAGTTCTAATAAGTCAAATGGCTATTCTTTTTCAGGAACGTCAATCATATGGATGCTGTTACAATGGAATTCACATCAACATGTGAAGACTAAGAGTTCTTAAACGCAAAATGGCACATCAACCTTTGTGTTTGAAATGATTCAAAAAGTTGCTGCTCTGAAAATCTGAACTGTTTAGTTCTTGCTATTAGTTAACATCCTGAGGTTGCTGAACAGATTTTATAGCCATTTTTTAAGCTTTTGTTGTTGGCATCTCAGTTACCTTAATATTGTCAATTCATGTAACTCTAATCTTGTGTTTCTGATTCTGAAACTTATCATAGTTTCTTGATGCACTTTGATTCATTCTGTCATTCTTTATTCTTGAAATATTTACTTGCAGTTCACAGATGACAGAAAACTATTAGCATATACTATAACAACTAGAATAAGAGAAAAAAGGTATGTAAACATCAAATGCCCCGAAAACAAACACGATTACACCACATCAATATTGCCCGCAACCAAAACGACCAATCTGCACATGAATTCGCCTCTCTATTAATATGTTTGACACACTTGGAACGAAAAAGAAAAAGAATGATAGGTAACATTTTGATGGTTTAATTTTTTATACAGTTGGTCAAGGATTGAAAATGTGGTTTCCACATTTACACTTCCAAGACATGGGCTTGTAGTTGTCAATGCCATCTCCTCTGGAATAAGCAACAACTTTGGGAACTGCATTGAACTGATGGGTTCTTGTTTGGGGGTGTTTGGGGTCTGATTCTGAAGGATCATCAATGGGGACTTGAACTGCTACACAGTGACCACAATTCCTGCATATGCTCTCACATCTGGGTGGCCTTGAACCAATCAAAGATCTCATCTTTACTTCTTTCCCATCATTTCTCCTCTTCATTTTCATCCATGCATGACAAAGATTTATCAATAATAATGATATTGTGATAGAATGATTGATGTATCTGATGTGAAATCTTACCTGAGTTCTTTCCAGGTTGGGAGTATCTCTGCCTGAAATACACAGAGTGACAGAGAGAAAGTTTAAATTCATGAAGAGAAATTGATGTTTTGAAGATATGGAAGTGACCCATTACTGACCTTGAGCCAATGAACTGAAATGGATGAAGCTTGAAACTGAGAGGAGCAGCAGAAAGATGATTAGGTGATGATTTCTGCAGCAAAGCATTCTCTGTTGATAGCAGGTCATTTTTTTTTGGTTTTCAGAGAGAAAGAGGAAAGGAATGGAAGACAGAGAGAGGGTTGGTTTTCTAGACTTAAAAGGCTATGCAGAACAAAAGCAGATATATAGCATCAGAAGATGGATATGGTGGGACAAAAGTTCGATTACCTCGTGGAACCTGTCTATTGGCCTTTTCGATTTGAGCTGGTTAATGGTTTTATCTCTTTGTGGTTTCTTGTCGACTAGGGTCACAATATAAGTTTCACCAAAAACGCATTTTCAAGTAGCAGGTATTGACTTTCTCGTAAATCAAAGAAGATGGATATAAATCACTGTATACAAGAAGTCACAATACGAGTTTCACCCAAAACGCATTTTCATGTAACTGGTATTGACTTTCTCGTAAATCAAAGAAGATGGGTATGGAACACTGTATGCAAGAAGGGAATGGTGCAAAAGATGAGCAAAGAGAAAAGGTATGAAAGTGGAAGGACCTCACAACCTCGTATCATGAGCCCCAAGAATTTCAAAATGTTGCCCAACTAAGAAACATATAGATGAACTACTAATCACTAATGCAACCCCAAAAGATGTACAAAGTGGGAGAGATTCAATGAGATTAGGAGTTGGAACCCATTGTATACAGCAAGCTAGCAATTCTTGCAAATCAAGAAGGGAAATAATGGGTGGTTTTCATCTTGAAAACAGGAGAATTCAACTGCCATGCTGTTTCTAAGTTCCAAGAAATAATAATACAGTCAATGAAACAAAACAGTGCTCCCAAATTCCAAGCATCCATCCATGTGTAAAGTCTGCAAGCATCCAAAAAGGGGGCAGGGAGGTGATAAGATCATAAGAGAGAGGCATTTTGCAGAAAGTGACAAGTGATCTGAACTCACAGGTGTGGCGTATGGGCTTTCTTTTTCCGCCATGCTCACCCACTTTGTCCCCCTCATTTGCCTGCATCATCAATGCTACTTCTACTAATACCATATATCACTGTCATATCTATCTCTGCTGGATTTTTTTTAGCATGAAGAGAATTGCAACCCCTTAAATAGGTTGTGCATCGGTAAACCACCGGTGATCAGCTTAAGTTGCTCATAGCTGATCGGTTTAAATCAAGAACACCAATAGATTAGATTGCACCCTAATAAGAGTGAAACTTATAACTGTTATTAAGTCAACAATCTGACCAACTTGGTTAACTTGTCCCAACAATTCAATTTCAATGCTAGTAATACCACATCTACACTCCAAATCCCAATTCTGTAAAATTAGGGTTAGGTGCATAGACCATAAACACCTTCAAACCCAATGTGATCCTTGGACTACTCTTATAAACCTGTATGTGTTCATACCACATATTCAATATCTTTAACCTACTACCAACAGTGGTTTAGGAAGGCAAGTAGGCAACCATAAAGTGAATGGAAGAAAATTTTAAATTGTCACACAAGAATCACTTAAATTTTAAACTATCACGGAAGAATGACTGAATAGATGAAACATAATTGTTGTACGAAAAAGTTACCAATTTAGTTCTTATTAATATTTTTTTTGGTTAGCCATCACACAAGATGTCCATACTCCTCTGTAATGGTCTGTGCAAGTTTGACCAGTGTATGAATAGGGAGGGACAGGAAATCAAAACTGCAGTAAATAACTGATCCCACAGCCTGATGAAACAATTATTGCATGTAAAATATCTTTATTAGCTTCATGTAACATATAGATATTGATAATGTTTAAGAGAGATGGATCATTTGGTTAAATATATATTTAACTTTGATAGATTATAGTGTGCTTTGTGAGTAAATAACCAATATATAGTTGATAAAGAAAAATATTATTCGTACTTTCAAATTACTACTACCAATTTTTATTCTCTGAATTTTGATATTAACATTTTTATTAGGATCCGAATGAAATAATTAATCATTAATAGTCAAAAAGTAAAAATGATAGAGTAGAAATAATAAATACTGTATTATAGAACTAGTAGATAAGTGCTAATTAGATTGTCAACATATAACGGAGTAACTTTTATAATTTTATCCGGTAGATTGCGATTGGGATTGGTTTTAAGTTCCGGTCAGGCAGGTTTCCCGCCCGATGAAGAGTATAGTTTGGCGATAATTGATCGGAAAGTGTGGGCTTTATGTTCTGAGGATGTTTGAATTTAACTAACAAAATAGAGGGAAGAGATTGTTGAATTCAAAAGTCAAATAGATTAAAGTGTAAAGTGAGCAGTGAGAACAGTGTCAGGTTAGCTGGTGGTCAGTATCTTTCTTAAGTTGCAAACAATCCGCGATGGAATGACTGAAATTCTTGTGTGAAATTCCTCGTGGATTTCTGTTCCCCCAGATCCATTCTCAGGCAAGCTTTGATTATTGTCCGGGAGGTGAAAATTGGGTATATGCGAAAAGTGCAGACATTTCTAGGATTGAAGAGAGATATGGAGAAGCTATCGCTAATCGATGGCAACAATTCTGAGGTATAAATGGGCTTTAACGATTGGGTTGTGCAGTTTTTGCCGTTTTACCCAATTTGATCACTCATTGCATATACGCTGGTAGTTTCTTCTGATTATTGAGTATTCAGATGCAATTCACAGATAGCCGGAAAACTGTTAGATAATGGTATTATATTGGTATCCTGATTGTTTGGAGGGCACTAGAATATTTGGGATAGGAAAATGTGTGATTATGAACAAGGGAATTGTGGGTTTATAGCATGAGCACCAACTGTTTGATACTTGGCTTGAACGTTGCAGCAATGTTGCTCTTAGTAAGTTTTCAAGTTTTGATATCTGCTATAATATAGTTAGGTAACTTGTTTCTGCATAAAGAGAAATTAGTTTATTCATACACTGCAAAATTAGCTTTTATGGCCAGCCTATTTTATGATGGTTAGCTAGAATCATATGATTTTCTTTCCTGCAGATTTCAAGGAAGAATTCGACGGACCTTTCTGGTACTAATATCATCCTTAACCACAACTTCTCTGAAGGGATGAATTTATGGCACCCCAATTGCTGTGAAGCCTTTGTGGTTCCAGCAGACACAGGAAGTTATGCTGTTATTACTAATCGCAAGGAATGTTGGCAAGGCTTGGAGCAAAATATTACCGAAAGAGTTTCTACAGGTTCCACTTATACGGTTTGTGCTTTTGTTGGAGTCTCGGGAGCAATTTCAGGTTGTACTGATGTCCAGGCTACACTGAAAGTAGAATATCGAGATTCAGCTACTAGCTATGTCTTTATCGGAAGGTATTCTTTTCCCTCTTATTATGCATACCTTTTACTTATTTATGTAATAAAACCTGGTGTTATAATGGAAATCTTGCACGTGCAGAAGACCTGTTTCTAAAGACTGTTGGGAAAAACTGGAAGGCACATTTTCACTCTCTGGTACACCTTATCAGGTTGTATTTTATCTGGAAGGACCTTTACCTGGTGTAGACCTACTTGTAAAATCAGTTGTGATCACCTGTTCCAGTTCCTTAAAATGTGAAGTGAGTATACCCCAATCTCCTCTTATCATTTTTGTTCTATATGGGATATGGCTGTTGGTACTTCCAATTGGTAGCAAAGTCTATATTTGAGTGGATTTAGGAATTAGGATCATTGTCGAAAATTGTCTGCACAAGAGGAAAAGGGTAAAAATTACTCATATTTTCCAGTGTTTTATTATAGTTTGCGCAAATTCTCTCATTTGGTTCATGACAGCTTTTGTTTTCCTTGTAATTGATAGAGTTCTAGCACACACTCTTTCTCTGCTGGAGAAGGGAAAGTGTTGAGCCCCATATTTGAGGATAGCCCGAATAACTGGTCAGGGAGAGGCTGCAAGATTGTTCTGCATGAATCTATGGCAGATGGGAAAATCCGTCCAGTGTCCGGAAATTCTTTTGCACGTGCAACGGAAAGGACACAGATCTGGAATGGAATTCAGCAAGAGATAACAGGAACAGTACTGCGAAAGCTTGCCTATGAAGTTACTGCTGTAGTTCGTTTATATGGAAATAATGTCACTAGTGCAGATGTTCGGGCAACACTGTTGGTTCAGGCAGCTGATTTCCGTGAAGAGTACATAGGCATTGCATCGTATGTCTTGCCCTCCTTATCTTGCAACTTTCATGTGATGTACAGGCATTCCTTTAAAACAATTTAATGAAATTGCTAAAAGAACCTGGATTGTTCTGTAGTATACAGGCAACAGACAAGGAATGGACACACTTACGAGGAAAGTTTCTTCTAAATGGTTTCCCATCTAAGGTAGTTATCTTTCTGGAAGGCCCGCCTCCAGGCATTGACATTCTCCTTAATAGTTTAACCGTGAAACATGCAGCTAAAGTTCTTCAATCCCCTCCACCAAGGATTGAGGTTAGTCGAACACATCTTTATATTTTTGTGTTTCTTGGTTAATTCAGTCCATAATTACAAGAGAGGCAGTTCGATATAATCCAGTTCTCCAGAATGCAGATTTTGGTGTCAATGTTATCACAAATACCAACCTTAACGATGGGACAAATGGTTGGTTTCCCGTTGGAAACTGCACCCTGATTGTCGGAACAGGCTCACCACGTATAATTCCTCCAGCGGCTAGAGATTCTCTTGGAACTCATCTACCTTTAAGTGGTCGCTACATTCTCGTGAAAAATCGTACACATACATGGATGGGTCCTGCTCAGATGATTACAGATAAAGTAAAACTCTATTTGACGTATCAGGTGTCTGCATGGGTTAGAATTGGAAAAGCAACAGGTGCCCAGACTGTAAATCTTGCCCTTGATGTGGACAGCCAATGGGTGAACGGGGGCCATGTTGAGATTAATGATGATAGATGGCATGAAATTTCGGGATCTTTCAGAATTGAGAAAGAACCTGCTAAGATAATGGTTTACATTCAGGGTCCTGCTCCCGGTGTTGACTTAATGGTTGCTGCACTTCAAGTTTTTCCAGTCGATAGAAAGGCACGGTTTGAACACTTAAGGAGAGAAACCGATAAGGTAATTCTCTATCTGTTTCTTACAGTATTTTCATTACAAAAGAAATTAACTGTGGACAGGCATACATTTACTTGAGCACTAATACGATTTGAAGATGGGATTCAAATCCAAGCCAAATGCTTAGGAAGGGGCTTATTCTAGGTTGTTTTTTTTTTTATTTTAATATATAGAATGTGAATATCCATGTTTGCTTGGACCTGCAGATACGCAAGCGTGATGTTATCTTGAAATTTTCCGGATCAGACAGTTTGCATGGAGCTGATGTGAGAGTAAGGCAAACTCAAAATAGCTTCCCATTCGGGGCATGCATTTCGAGAGGAAACATAGACAATGAAGACTTCACTGAATTCTTTGTCAAAAATTTTAATTGGGCTGTGTTTGGGAATGAGTTGAAGTGGTACTCGACAGAACCAGAACAAGGAAAGCTCAATTATAAAGACGCAGATGAGCTCTTGGAGTTTTGCACGAGAAACAACATTCAAGTCCGTGGTCATTGTATCTTCTGGGAGGTGGAGGATGTAGTTCAGTCATGGGTACGCGGTTTGAGCAAGAGCGACCTGTCAAAAGCTGTTCAAAACCGCATAACAGGCCTGCTCACACGGTACAAGGGAAAGATCAAACACTACGATGTGAATAATGAGATGATGCATGGCTCTTTCTATCAAGAGCGACTGGGTGAAGAAATCAGAGCGAACATGTTCAAGACTGCAAACCAACTTGACCCGTCTGCTGTCCTCTTTGTCAACGATTACCATATTGAAGATGGTGGCGACAGTCAGTCATGCCCAGATAGGTACATCGAGCACATTCTTGATCTCCAGGAACAAGGGGCACCTATTGGAGGCATAGGCATTCAGGGGCACATAGACTGCCCAGTCGGGCCAATTATTCATTCCGCTCTGAATAAACTGGGAATTCTCGGACTCCCAGTCTGGTTCACCGAAATAGATTTCTCTTCAACTAACGAATATATTAGAGCAGACGATTTAGAAGTTATGCTTCGGGAATGTTTTGCCCACCCTGCTGTGGAAGGCATAATGCTATGGGGATTCTGGGAGTTATTCATGTCCCGAGAAAACGCCCATCTAGTGAATGCTGAAGGCGATCTCAACGAAGCTGGCAGACGATACCTTGCGCTTAAAGAAGAATGGCTGTCTCATTCTCATGGACATATTGATGAGCAGGGACACTTCTCCTTCAGAGGATTCCATGGATCATATGAACTGGAAATCATTGGCATGTCAAAGAGATTTACCAGGACATTTGTTGTTGAAAAGGGTGATGATCCTCTGGTAATCTCCATTGATCTATAGTGTTCTTCACTACCCACTTTCAAGGCCTTGTATGATAAATCTTCTTCTTTGTCATTAATTGTGCCTTTAAACAAAAATGTTTATGTTGTATATACTCTAAACTTTATGATTTTAGAACTGAATAAAGGGCATCTCACATCTTTGTTTTTGTAGCTTGGACCTCTTTAACATGGTTCACACATATCAGAGCCGATCTTCCGATCTTACAGTTTGTTTACTAACTCCGATTCCAATTTGACATCCTCACACCCCATCACCACTTTTTGCCCACAAAAGGCGAATCTCCGTTGTTCTCAATGTCCCTACATCTCAGCCCTACAAGATAATAAAGAGGTAAATCACGGTTATTCATGCATTCATTGTCATCCCCACATCTCCATCACTACTTATGCCGACAAAAAGATGGCCCTCAAGGCCTCAAATCAAATTATTCTGTGCACCCGGGTTCAAAATACACAATTTACATATTGAATGTTCATAATTTACATGAATATTCACAATTTGATTTGAATTGTGAACATTCAGTAAATAAATTTTTAATAGTCCACCTTGCAAGGTGGACCGGGGTCCATGGTATAACTATTGAAGAGTTGAGTGACAGATGTAATTATAGCTGGGCTGGGCTGGGCCCAAATTCATAATTTGGTTGGGCTTAATTTACAGGTAAATGATTGATACGTGAATGGAGCCCAACAGTACGGATACAATGTGATTGACGTAAATTTGTTTTTGATGGAAAAAAGCATGGAAGAAGACAACTCCCCATATGCATAATTAAATTGCTTTTAAAGTAAGATTAAGACACTTAAACATCTGATTACTAGAAGTTAAATATGTTGTCATAAAATAAATGGTTTAAGAATGTAGGAGGGTTCTACCACCGTCTAATCAGTCAAATTAACAACACTGTGTTTACGTGATGAGGCCATGAGGGCCCCTAATCACTCAATTAACCTTTGCTTTTTCCTTTGCTGTCCTTGTACAATTACAATATAGAATGACCAACAAAATTTCTTAGAATGATGTTTGAGTGTGATATCAGTATCACCAGTTAAGATTGCTACTATTCCAGCTTTTGTACCATTATCAATACCGGTACGCGATCATTTTAAAGTAATTATGCCCAAAAATCGATTGGTGACCTGTAATTACAGGTCAATAAGATTCTAGTGAACCTCCATCGAAATTTCAGCAAAAAATACTGGCGAAATGGTCGTCAGTGTTGATTGGTTGCCTTCTTCGGCAAAGGAGAAGGCAACCAGATCGGTCACCTCTTCGGCGAAGGAGAGGCTACCAGTTTGGTCGCCTTTCCCTTTGTCGAAATCTCACCATAAGTTCGTCAGAATCTTAGTGACATGTAATTATAGATCACTAACTGATTTTCTGATCTAATTACTCTAAAATAATATGTTTAAGGTTTAATTGTAATTTTTAAAAGTTTAAAAACATATGAGACAACCGATAAACACCCGTTACAACTAAAAAATAAATACCTAAATATACCAAATATTGTATATTCAATACAAATCAACATAGTATACTTTCCTATTTATAATATATGTATTAGGTTTATTATAGGAGGAGGATATTGTTATGAAGAATGATTTGTGACATCCAATTAAGAAATAGGGAAAGGGGCCCCACATGCAAGCCATGAAGGCATTGTGTGGCCCACAAATCACATCTATTGAAAGACTCCCACCATCTACTTCTCTTGCCATTATTGGACCCAAGTTGGGCCATCACCTCCCAAACACACAGTTCCCATTTTACCTGATTCCTCCGGCCCCACTCCACATGGGCACGTTGTTTACTTGCCGGACTTGTGAAATTATATCATTTCTGATTTTTATTTATTTATTTATTTATAATTTAAAGACCAAAAGGTGATAGTTTTTGATAACTATAAAGTACTGTGCAACGTAAATACAATATCATTTTTTTTTACTTGGATTGTTCTTAATTTCAATCTTTTTGATGTTACGAGTTGAAATTAGTTAATATAATAATAAGTTTAACATTTTAATGTTAAGCTTTTATTGTCAAGCTACGAGCATTAGTCTTTTTTAAAGATTAACCTTAATTTGAAAATTTGTCCTTATCTTCAAGTCTTTGTGGACAAATAAATTATTAGGTTATTAATCTGATGACTAATGGAGTAAAAGTGTGAATTTTTATATTGATTAGATAATTGGTTGGACAGTTAGTTTGATATCTACAAGGTTTCAAGATTCACTTTGTTGTATGAGTTGTCTATTAATTTTCTTAATTTGAATATAATTGATTAGATATATACAACATAAACTGAGTAAATTACTTGTGGTATTTTGTTGATTAAGGTCGAGACTCGGGAATTTCATCCAGACTACATTTTCATATAGTGGTTATAAAATTTTCTATAAATTAAAGATAGTTGAACTGAGTTGTGCTTTGGACAAGTATTAGCGTGGAGTTCTACGACATGTACTCTCAAATTTTACTCTCTCACTTTTACTGCATGATATGACAAACAATGATAGATATTTTCATCATATGAGTTTTAAAAAAAAATGTTTATATCAAAGATTTGTGAGATAGAATAAAATTTGAGCGTAAAAAATGAGAGTTGGTGTAGTATTTTTGTGGAGGGGTAAAGAAGAAAGAAGTGATGGTGACAGATGAGTAGAAAAGTGCATAGATCAGAGGTGGTGGGAGTATACGCGCAGGCGTTTCTGCGCAATTGGGAAACAGCTCCCGCGATGTTTGTGCGCGCTCGCTCTGAGCTCATCCTCACCGTTCATCCACCATGCACATCTACCTATGACGACAATCTTGTCTCCTTTCCTCCTACGCCACCTGTCATCTACCTTAATTACTTTGTATACCTCCTAGTTATCACCCTTCAACTACTTTCGGCACATTAAACCCTAGACGCCTACGTCTACTTGTTAACTCGGTAATTATAAGATTTCAAATCTAATTTTTAAAAAATAATTTTTTTATCACTTGAAAGATTCAAAAAAAAATAAAATAAAATTTGTTACTCTTCTTATCTTTACAAAAAGTGACCAATAATACTAACCTACAACAAGAAATAGAATTTTCTATAATACTAACCAACAAAAAATCAGTACCTCACTCTTAGAATTTGATTCTGTGACCTTTCCTAAAAAAGAGCCATTTTATTTTTATATAATTGTTAATTGTATCTACTGTATGGCGAACTGGCAGACATGATTTAGTTAAAAAGGAAAAAAAAAAAAAGCCGCCATAAGGTGTTGAAGCAGTGTCTAATCTGATTGATTAAAAGCTTATTAAATAAGGAGACAACGAACACACAACGTAACCTTTAGCCCATGCATGGATTGATACGATTCAATAAATTCATTCCTACTCAACTTATTCTAACTTAATTAGCTATTGAATTGATTCCCATGGTTTCTATAGTGGGCATCATTAGGGCCAATCTATCTTTTTATCATAATCCATGGACTTTCCATGTGTTACCATCCAAGAGGATTATCATCATTTAATTAACCCATCATCACCCTTTTAATTTCCCCTAACCAAATCTTCATCATTACCTACTTTAATTCCACTTAATCTCATTATTTTTATGTCAAGTGACTCCTCAACATATACCAATGTCGGGTGTCGGTATAACCTGATTAGAAGTGCCAATCCTTTTACTAAAAGGGTTGTACCCTAATTTCAAGAACCACACAGCCCCTTCCCTAGAGATTTAGCAGAAGATGTTAATTGCAAGATGTGTTTCAACATGGTTTGTAGGTTCTCCAAATACATGTCAATTGGTTTGATTGTGTAAAGTTACGTTATAAATTAATTTTGGATTGAACTAAGTTGTGTCCAGAAGCAAGCCAATCTTTTTATTTGTCATATGTCTAAGAGGGCATGACCCTTTTTTTGCGAGTCAACACTTATTTATTTAGGGGCTAAATATCATTATTTATTTTGGAGTAGTGCATCCTTTTTTTAATATGAAAATATTTATCATGATTGAATATAATTAACCCCTCATCGTCATCCTTTTATTTCCCTTAACCAAATCGTCATCACTATCTACTTTAAATTCGTGTTAATCTCATTATTTTATAGCAAGTGTCTCCTCAGCATATACTAATGCCGAAAGTCGATGTGACTTGAGTACACAAGAACCAATCTTTTTTAAAATCATATATTTAAGTTAAGAAGACATAACTTTTTTACGAATAGACATTTATTTACTTGTAGGGTAAAGTCCTAACCATCTAAATTATTTATTTTGGAGTGTACCTTTTTTTTCTAATATGAAAGTATTTATAGGTTAATTATTGTTAACTAAAGTGGGTAAGGGGGAAGAAAGGTTGTCTTTGTCAACAACCACATGCAATCAAAAAATTAAAGATTTTTTTTTTTTTAATTTTTTCAAAAAGAGATTTCATTTGTGTGTAAGACACTTTTCCTTTGCGTGGCTAATCTAAAAGCAAATGGTATGCAGTACAAAATTATTGAACGTTAATTAGAAGTAGATTTAAAAACCAACAAATCACGAGTCAACTGTACTGTAACATAAATATGTCTTCTTAAATTTTCTTTTTTAATAATACTCTTTATGGGATTATCCAACTTTTTCGATTATAATCTAGTGATTAGAAATTTAGAGGTACATTATGAGTGTCTAATCTCCCCATTTAGTTGGTTTGTTATTATAAGCTAGCTACAAGACATGATTAGCCTTTGAATTTCTGTCATGTAGTACGTGATCATAATATATTAATGGAAAAAACTTCAATTATTCGTATCAAAAGTTATAAAACATATGGGTGAAGGTCTACAACGCTAATTAAGTTTAACATCTTAATGAAATTTGACGTTGACTATTATACAAGTATTAATCCTAATAATTAGCATCGGATCAGGTCAAAGGATTATAGACCGAAGGCCTAGAAAGTCAAGTTCAACATCTTGTCATCAAAATGTAATGTTAGTTTCTACTCAAATATATAGAGAAATATAATGGTGTATTTGCTATTAGTTATTGTTTTTAAGTAATGGTAAACTCCTTATTCTTACCTATATTATTATATTGCGGATTTGTAGCAATTTTGGTCCACACAAATATAGCAATTTTGCTTTTGATGTAATGGTAAACTCCTTATTCTTAGAGATGAAGGGAACAAATGCTAATTTTTTGTTTATTAATACTAATAAACAACTTAATGATGCCTTAATTAATTATGTTATTGTTTAGAGAAGCTAATTATTGTGTGTGAACCACACAATTCCACGTTGTCAGGACGACAACGTTATCATGTCATTGGATTCTTGTTGTTATCAATTGATTGGCTGCTTAATCCATCATTATCTCAAACAGTCAAGGGAACTATATATACACATCTAGCTAGATTATGGGTGGCTTTAATTAAATTAATAATTAACAATTAAGAGCGTATAGTGTTAGCCCTTTCCTTGAATTATTGCACCCATTTGGCAATTGTCATTTTCCCTAAAATGTTACATTTTTTCAATGTAATAGTAAATCGTAATTAATTAATATTTAGAAGTTAAAACATTTTCCTTGACTTTTTGTTCTTTTTCGTGCTGGCCTGCATGGTTGTATACATTATAATAAGTCTAGGTTATTATGCACATGCCTAAATGTTTTATTTCGTTACTCCATATGATGATTCTTTTTTCCAATTTTGATGGTTGTTTAAAAATGTCATTTCTTTTTTGAGATGAGGAAACTTACACTCAGGCCACCACTCTAAGATGTGTTCTGAAATTGAACTTGTGATCTTCTAATATAAAAGTCGTGCTCTACTTATGCGGTCACACCTTTCGGTGGATTTTATTATAACATAAATAATTAATAAAAATAAATATTAAAATCATAATTGCAATCACTATTACGTACCGCAAACAATTTTGTGTTAAATAAATAAATTTACAAAATGAAGATTTTTAGTCTTTCAGTTGTTAGCGTATAGTAACGATTGGAGTATGGATGAGATGGGTACATGAGCGCTTTGTCACTTGGTCTTAGTTGATTGGAGCACTAGACCTTGTGCATGCGATAGGCTTGACCTAGAGGGTTTGGTCCATTTGATGCTAAAAACGAGGGTTTTGTTAAAGTTTTAATTAAACATCAAATTTGTCACTTTACTAAAAATTTAAAGATTAAATTTACACCATAAATAATTAAAAAGGCTAGATCTATACCATAACCACAATTGCATTATTAAAAGTGTCATTTTTCTAATAAAATATGATTTGTTTTTAAATTTCAAAAGATACTAATACTTTAATAAAAAATGAATACCAATAAACATTAATGAGTTAATACTTAAAATTGTCCTCGACTATAGTGGTTTTTCTCAATTTTATCCTAAACGACTTTGGCCTCATAAAGTAGTCCCAGACTTTTGTGTTATCGCTCAAAATTGTCCTCCGTTAGTTAAGGTGTCAAATAGGTGTTAAGTACATGGGTAATATAGTCATTTCATATTTAGTTCTTCTCCTTCCTCTACTCAACCGATCTTCAGCCGCTACAGCAACGACAGCCTCCATTTTCCTTCACCGTCTTGTTGAAACAGAAAATAGATATTATTTTAGAATAACTATAAACTAACTACGCATTCAACAAAAATTATTGCCACTACTACATGAAATGACTATATTGCCCCTGTACTTAACACACATTTGACACCTTAACTAACGGAGGACAATTTTAAGCGATAACACAAAAGTCTGGGACTACTTTATGAGACCAAAGTCGTTTAGGACAAAATTGAGAAAAACCACTATAGTCGAGGACAATTTTGGGTATTAACTCAAACATTAATATTATAACAATATCTCAATTTTATTTTATTTTAATATATAAGAAAAGAGAGGATACTCGAAAAAGTAAAATCGTGTGTTTCTATGAATGGAATGTTAACCAACTTGTACAATCACATTTTAAGATCGAGTATGTCAAATTTAAACTCTTATCAAGAATCTCATATTTACTATCAACGGTCATAATAAATACATATGTGTAGTTGATGAGACTTGCTTGCAGTATCTGTTTGCTCTATTTTTGTGGGGAATTAATTGTGATTATAGAGGGTTGCCAACTAATTTTGGCTTATAGTTCAATCTTGGAATTCAAGCATATTTGGAATTAGGCATATCAAGCTTTATTAATTCAAGCATATTTTGGCACAGTAAAATGTTACATTCCCGCATTTCAATACCATTAGCATCTTCAAAAGAAACAATTAAGGGTGTGTTTGGTTCGCACATGGGAATCGGAATCGGAATGGGTATCAAATTATTGGTAATGGTAATGGGTTTTGGTGAAAGTATTTAGCATGTTTGGTAGTTGTGTGGAATGGGAATGATTATTAATAGTTGAGGAAGAAATGAGGAAGGGAGATGAAACCCTTATATAATAAGGGTATGGGTTTTCTCATTAATGGGGTATTCCAAACCCATAGTAGCATTCACAAAACATATCAACCAAACACAAGCAATAACTTTCATACCCATTCCTTATGCCTAAATCCACCAACCAAACACACCCTAAGTTCTATTTCGGATAATATTCATCGCTATATATAGTCTTATTCTCCCTTCTATTTCAAGTTTATGACTAGGTTTAGAACATTTACACTACAAATGTTTTTACATTAAAATTTTTTTTGCCAAAGACCTTGTGGTCTTAGTGGCATCCGGTTTAAACTCACACATGGAGGGGAGTGGGTTTGAGCCTCTTGACTCTTTGTACTTTAGTAGGTTGTGAAAGTAGCTATATATGAGAATATTATTCTTCGGACGCCAGCCAGGTGGGGAAGATTGTCGCAACTCACAAACTATTAATATTAAAGTACCTGATATTGAATTTTTTAATTATATTTTTTTGGGTATTGCGACCGATTTAAACAATTTAAAGTTATTTCACTGAAATCGATTTGAGAAAAAATCCATTTTAACAACACGAAAAGATAACTAACCGGTAGTAGTCCAAAGGCCCGCCTAGTCCGCGGCCTAGAACGGCGATTCTAGGCGGCCGGCCACCGCCTAGACACGATTTTAGCAACATTGCATGAGGTTGGTTCCTACACAAATATAATGAAATAATAAAATTACTTTTATATTCAAAGATTGAAACACATATTATTGGACATATGCCTCAAAGACCAAATCAAGCATCCGGCCATCAATATATGACAGTAGACTCCCCTGCAAATCTAATGAAATAAAATTACTTGTTTGTATAATGGTAATATATTGTTCAATTCCAACACATATTGTATTCCAACTTGAAATGCAGTAAAATAAACTTTTGTTATATATTTGCCGAAACCCTAAATTACAATCCGACATCCTTATCGATGGCTAACAAATTCACTCAATGTATGTTTGTTTGTTACGTTGCCTTCATAATTGTATGGTGTCAAATCATACTAAGTTTATACACTCTGATGGAAAAGGTAATGAATGAATAGGAGACAATGAGTGACAGATGAACATGCCCTTTCTCACCTCCAAAATATACCACCAACCACCATTGTTGCTCTCTGGCTGGAACTGTCCAAGCTTTCTTCACAGTTTTTATACACACAAAAATAATTAATTAAAACCAGAAAAAAAAATACATATAAATGTCGAATCACTGACCAAAAAGTTAAGGCTGATGTTGTGGAGTTGTTCAATTCACACTTGACAGTTTGACTGGGGCCTGTATTTCTTTAGCCTAGCTATCTAACTTAGTACAATACTTCTAGCTTCAATTTTTTATTTTTTATTTTTTTAATTTGAGGAATATAATATAGTGGGTTTAATTAGGTTGTTTGATAACTAGTCGAGACTAGGCACAGGGTTCAGCCTCAAGTTATTACCCGGACCGACCTTGTAGTCTTTGATACTTAAGTTTTATTTAGATGTGACAGAAATAATATTGTCCATCTATAAAAAATAGACATGTGTTGAGTAACGTACACCTCTAGCGCACTCCAAATTGTGCCGACAATCCTAGGAAGTGAGTGGAGCAAGTGGTAGCTATAATAATACCTTCCTTGAAACTAGAAAGATTGACAAATTCAGTTCTTAGCTTGTCACATATAGTAAGTCATCATGAAACGGTGACTAGTCGGCTACTATTGAATCAAAACGTGTCAGGGTAAAAACTTCCCTAAGAAAACTACCAAACAAACACACACATTAAAGACCAAAAGAGATGTAATCATAGTGAATCGCTCGATCATCAATCTACACACGCACGCATTTCCTGGTAGATATATATGACGAATAGATCAAGTCTTCCAATTGCCAGTAAAATAAGTTAGGAGCGCATATTATAACGCATTGTAAAATAATATTAGGTAAAATCAAGAAATTAAGATAAAGAATGATGAAATTTAATGAGGACAGCCATCCCAGCATATTGCAGGCCAAATGTTTTAGTCAGTGAAGGGAAGTCATTTTCTACCAACCGCATGTGGGGAAAAATAAAGACTTAGACTCATCATATTATACCCAAAAAAACTCTTATCTTTGTTGGCACAGAGCGACCCCACCCATTGGATGCGCCCGGAATTGCCGCGCTACAAAAGCCGTGGCGGGTGGGGCCCTCACCTCTACCGTCTTCGATCTTTCATTTTGTTAGTGCCATTATATTTTAGCCTCATCACACACCATACACAACCGACAAACCTTGTCGTCTCAGTAATTTTTATATTCACTATATATTTACACTTTGATTTATGGTAAAAATTCGTAATCACTATAGGCCCTGTTTGGTAAATGGCTGTTAGCTGATTGGGTTGGCTGTTTGGGTTAGAAGGTATGATTTGTTGATAACATTAGCTGATTGTAGAAAGTTGTTTGATAAATTAACTGTTAGCTGATAGCTGTTTGATATAATTTCTTTTCTCAAAAAGCTAATTGAAAAGGCTGCTTTGAGTAGCATTTTGAATTTTAGCATTTTGGAGTTACCAAACAACTAATAGTGGTCAAATATACCAAAATTGCCTGATAGGCTGATTATTTACCAAACAGGGCCTATGTATTTTGTAGGAAGTCAGTCTTCTACTCAACTCCTAGCCAGCAAAATCATAGAGAATCAAATTTAAAATTTTATGTTTACTAAATAAATTATTCAACCGATTCAGCTAGGGTTGCCCTCACCTATATATTTATACTAGTCTTTATAGAACCTATATTATTTCATACTATTGTGGTTTAAATACATTTATTATTTAATAATTCATAATATAAAGAATTTGAACTTTTTATTCTACTTTTCAGAACAATATTTTGCTTCAATGAGAAATGAACTTCAATTATAATTAGTTATTTTAAGCTTTACAATTTTTGAAAAATTTAGAACCCTTTTAGGCTTTTTATATGTTTTAATATATATGACACAACAATATATTTTATACGGTTAAAATTTTACTTTAAAATTATATTAAGTGGTTAATTTTATTTAGAGTATGTAATACTTTTAATTATTATACCGTGGACCATATAACCCACACTACAAGGTGGACTTATGATATATGTTAATTTTTAATATATTACATATCCAATTTTAATGTAGTACAAGTTCATTTTGACTTGCAGTTCACTAAAATTAAATTTATATCAAAACTGAATATATATTAACTTACATATACCCACAATGCACAATATAATTTGCCCAATACATTTTTAGTTAAGACTCAACAAAAATTGTTGGTGGATCATGTGGGCCAACAAAATGGTCACTAATAACTTGTAAAACAGGAGAAATTAATAGGTATTTAGTGGTACATTTTAAAAAATAAATTCAGTTAGTTTATATTTTATTAAATTTTTGAAAAGTTACTTTATAAACTATGTTCGTTTATGGTGATATGATATGTAAGGTTGTCCATATCAAAATATCCTATATAATATGAAAGGTTAGTTTAAGTGTAAATACTATAATGTCAAATTTTAGGTTAGTCATAGTATGCAAATTAAGTATAGTGATATAATTATTAAAATATATTTATTTATTCAAAACTAAGTGTTAAATAAATAATTATTATTTTTATTTGATTTAAATCAAATTTAAGTATACCCAATAATTGGTTTGTGTTCCTAAAAAAAAGTAAATAAAAGCAATCTTGAAATTGGTAATATGTTTTAAAAAATGACTTAAATCAGTGATGGTACTGATAACGATTAAAAATAACCTTTTCTTTATTAATTAATAACATGGTCGTTAACTACTTTAAAAAAAAAAAACAATTTAATTTATAGTTACATCATATTTTAATTATTTAATAAACGGTACACGTAATTATTAACATCAAGACATCAACCAATTAAAAGGGTTTTAAAATTGTTTACATTATTGTAAATAAATATAATAAATTGAAATTAAATTGAAATAATTTTATCATAGTCAAGGTATTGGATCAGATATACGACTTACAATCTAATCAAATAAAATATCAAAGGAAATACGGATTGTAAGCCGTATTTACAAATATACGGATAAGATATAGTCAAGGTATTGGATCAAATATAATTTTGAAGAAGATGTAATACTATTATATCAATAAGAAATAAAGTATTTGTTACTTATAAGAAAAAATGTAATAATTTTTAAGAGAAAATGTAACACTTTTACAATTTTTTTAAAAGTATTACTCCGTACATCATTTCCTCAAAAAGTACTACACTTTCTTTTATAGGTAACAAATACTTTGTTCCTGATTAGTATTACATTTTTCAATATAAATATTTTACATTTTCATTTTAACTCGACCCGTCTCATGAATAAGGATCCGTATTATATTTTTTTAGTATAAATATTACATTTACCTGTCTCATAAATAAGGATCCATGAGACGATATCGAGAATTACTCTTTTTATTAAGCATTTATTTAGTTTAATCCTACATTTGTAATATTTGACTATTTCTTTTTGATAATTTAATATACAAACATAAATGTGCAACTTAACTATTAATTTAATATTTTAATTAAGATAAAATGAGTATTAGAGTCAACTTCATGCCTTACGATTATTTATGTAGGTTATGATTCTTTTGTTCTTTCATGGTACATTGACACCCAACTAAAGCATCATATTCGAACATTTTCCTAGTTCATCTTAATGAGCATGTCGTCCAATGTATCTCCATTGTTTCCGGTGTTGTGTACAACCACGAAATTAAAGTTGATAAAAAGTTAGTACCATATATTAATCATATGCAATGGAATATAGTTATTACTAGTTCAATTAGTTTTTGAGTGATAAATTATACCTAATGATAAGTGACTCATTGTATACACAAAATACTAATTACTTAGAGCTAAACGAATGTTGATTCACTATAATTTAACTCTTTCACAATTTTTATACGACCGTAATGTAGATACTTCAGACTTGAAAATTCTGGGTTTTGCACTTAAAGAAAGAAATAAATGATGAAAGTGGGAGAGGGTAGATGTTGGGAAGATGGGAAAACTGAAAAGTGCAGAGAAGGTTGTATAAATCCTAGAGTCAATGCAGCTAGCCCTAACATGTCTTTCTTGTGTAACGTCTATCTTTTCAGTCATCGCAAGGTAGTGTATTTACAATGCATTTGGGACAGCCATAAAATGCTTTTAGTCCTATACCAAGTTTTCATACTATTTTGTACCTACCAAAACTCATGACTCGCTTTTTTTTTTTTTTTTTTTTTTTTTCCTACTTGAACCCATTCCATGTTCAGCAAGCAGCAACTACTAGAATATGTTCTATTAGGGTTAGACATATTGGGTATCTAGTATTATTCGATCTATTGTCATCTTTAAATTGAACCCTACACTCTACTATAACCAGCCAAGCAAAATTATCCATTTTTTTAATTGGTTAATCAGTTAAACTATGTTATGAATACTTGCATGTTATAATTTCAATAATCTTATTGTTACCGTTCTTACCACTCGAATCAAAAGATGGCTTAGAGAAAGATGACAATTTGTTTTAATTTCCTACCCAAACACATTTCATCGCTAGTTATCAATTATGAAAATAGTCTTATAATTAGGGTTCGGTGATCAAGTACTCATCCCTAAATTGAACTTTATACCGTACAATTATTAGTGAAACAAAATCATCAACCTTTTTTGCATTGATCAATCAATTGAGCTACATCCACAAGACTTGTATATTAACAGGACAATCCCAAGTAAATTGGTCAAGCGCATTTTTTATGAGAAAAAAATGTATGTGAGGGTATGAATTAAGAGTGAGTGTATCCATCCACGTGGTTAGACTGCAAGTCTGAGACAGCCAAAACAGTACAATTACTACTAACACCGAGAGGTCAGGTAAACTAGTAGAGATTCTCGTCTCACTCAAAATAAGACGATGGGCATACAGAGAGGTCAGTGGGTGGCCTTTTCACTACTGTTTACAGTTGAATTCTTGTCCTGCCTACCCTGCACTCACTATACTCGTGCTAAGCCACACTACTAGTTTACTACTACTTCCCCCCTATGCTCAACTTAATTAAACTTGCCCTTTCTTACATTTGCAGGCAGGACACATGCATTGCATGATGCATCCCTTCTATTAATTGCGCTGCTACATATATACAACCTATCAACTTTGACTATTATGCCACATCATCATATATATATATGGATCATCTCTTCTCCCAAAATGTTGAATCCCTAATCCTAATGGTCCGACAAAATATCTGTTGAGACTCAATACCTGGTATCTCCTCCCAAGCTTCACCCATGTGACCAGTTGAGTTGACCATGCGGACTATATGGATCATTTCTCTGCTTACTATTCACTATCACAAGTTGAGATTTCTGATCCACCAGACTAATGATTAGGGACATTTTTCATCTTTTCATTTTTAAAAAATAATAATTTATAGGCCACTCTTTTGTTTGGATGAATCAGAATATGTCACGTAAGCAAGTAAAAAAATTGTATAAAGAGTAAGCAGAGTATGAGTGTAGTGTTACTCATTTATTCATTGAAATAGTTAAGTTATTAGAATGATCGACATGATCTGCTTTGATACTAATTATTGTTAAGATCAAACATTTACTCTTACATTAAAATATATGACTATTAGTAAATGTGTATTTTATTTTCTTATACTTGTTTATCAATCAGTGCCATTTTTTGATAATAGAATAGTGGATTCGGCCCTCAAAACCTCGACCTAACAATCATCAAAGCAATGAGGTTTTTTCATGGAAAAAATCTTAACCTAAACTTTAATGCTTGTGATATAGTCATAACCAACAATTTCGCAATTAGTAAATATTTTTTTAAACTACTTTTTACCATGATAAATAAATTTTGACCACTCTTTACCCGTGAAAGGAACTTTTGACCATATTCCAATCACTGGTAAGAAAAGTTGAAAGGTCTAAAAACGTGGTAAAAATAAGTAATTTTTCAAAAATGAATTTTGCAGTTTGTGGGTAACGTTGAAATATTATATGCAAATTTTGTTGAATTGTCAAGACAAGTAACAATGAATCGTTTTATGAAAAATAATACTATAGAACTTATATATTATTAATCATTTAATTGATAAACGTATAACAATTACAATTTCTAAAATACCAATAATAACAATTTATTTCAAAAAAAAAATACCAATAACAATTAACAGTAACTAATGTAATTAAACAATAGTATATCATTTAAAATTGTTCACAATAAAATTCAATTTTTTATTCTTACTCAAAGTCAAGAATCATTGGTGAATAACTAAAAACATTTTAATTCATGTAGACAATTATAACATTATATGCATATATGCACAAATGGTGGTGATAATGATAAATTGAAAAAAAAAAACTTAGTAAAAACTAAGCGTTCAATAATATTTAGACACAACATTAATAATAGCTTTTTAATAAAATTATTTTATTTTTATTAAATATTTATATATTGATGTATTTGTTGGATGGAAGCTTGGACGATCGAATCTAACATCCTACCATCGAAATCACTCAAATCAGATACTGATAAATAAGTAAGTATAAAAAAATAAAGTTATACATTCGCTATTAGCTATAGTTTTTGCGTACTGATAAATACTTGATAGGGCAATTAGTATCAGGGTGTGAGGAGATATTAATTAGAAGAAGTATTTACCATTAAGACATCAAGATATGACTTACAAATATAATAATATAAAGTTACATGTTAGATAGTGTTTGATCTTGTTAGTATCCTCAAATTAATAACAATAAACACACCACCTAATAGATTGATTCCTAAAAATCCACTGTCAAATCTTTTCCTCCAATTTTCATATAATATATTGTTTAGCTAGATAAATTAATATTATTTGACTCAAAAAAAAAAAAAAAAGGAACATGGGAAAAAAATCTGACTGGCTAGGTTGTGGTTTCTTGATCATCGAGTGGTCTGAACTTTTTGCCTTTATATACAGGCAAAGAAGTTATATTTTAAAATATAATTTGTATTAGCATACCACTATCCATCCCCCATTTCTTTATTATTCTTCTTCAATGAAAGAACGTTTTGTCTCCACCGCCCCCCTTCTCCGGCGCGGCCACTAAACCCCCTCCCTCTCCGCCCCAGATTTCTGTGCTCATCTTTTTAGGGTTTCGAATTCTTGATTTAGGGTTTCTGAGGCAAAAATGGAGAATTACAATCAGCTAGGGGAAGAAGCCGCCGCGGCTCAAAGGGGTGGCACTAGTAGCTTCTTGTACTGCGGCTCCGTTCTTGCGCCGCCGAGTTATAGGGCCGCCGGCGCCGGCGAGTTTCACTTGCAAGCTTATGAGCCAATAGTGAAGACTGAAGGGGGGAGCAGTTCTCATAATCATCACCAAAGGTTTGAGAGTGAAATGGAAGCTATAAAGGCTAAGATCATTGCCCATCCTCAGTATTCCAATCTTTTGGAGGCTTACATGGACTGCCAAAAAGTTGGGGCGCCGCCGGAGGTGGTGGCGCGTCTTGCGGCGGTGCGCCAAGAGTTTGAGTCCCGGCAACGCGCCGCCGGTCTCGGTGGGAGAGATATTTCCTCCAAAGACCCGGAACTTGACCAGTTTATGGTCAGTATGGATACATATATATATATATGCTAAAAATGAAACAGCCTTTCTTGAATTTTTGATGTAAAATTAACTTCGATGAAATCCAGGAAGCGTACTATGATATGTTAGTGAAGTACCGAGAAGAACTGACCAGGCCTTTACAAGAAGCAATGGAGTTCATGCGACGGATCGAATCGCAACTAAATATGCTTAGCAACGCCCCAGTCCGGGTCTTCACTTCGGGTAATTTTTTTTTTTTTTTTGCAATTTTTGCATTTTTGGGGTGTGGGTATAAAAAAAGATTGAATCTTGGTTTGAGTTGGGCTAAGATTATAAGATTTTTATTATAAAAGGAAAAAAAAAGATTGAAACTTTGGCAGTAACAATGATCATAGAAATAGATTACCCATGAAGGAAACAAAACAAAATGGAATAAAGTTTATAGGGGCAGTTGAAGTCTCATATATGAAATCGATTTTCTTCTGCTTTTTTCCTTTCTCGTGCAGTGCAAGAACTGTTCGTTCATTCAATACTTCAACGCTGTACTCAATTTCCAAAGCCATGTCTGATATGACCATATTCTTGAATTTTCCTTTTTATTTTTTGGGTGTTTGTGTGTACTATGTACGTATAGTTTATATATATATTTGTGGAGATTAACAGAAACCCTAATCACGAGCCTATAGTAAAAAGATGCGGTTTGGTTCCATTATGGGTTAAAAAATGTGGGGAAGAACAGAAATCCTCGTCAGAAACGATGATGAAACTCATCACACGTTTGCTTGTTTCTGACAAACACTATTAATATTATTATTCTTATAATAGTTAAATAGTTATTAATTCTTCTTTCATTCCCAATAAACAAATTTACATTTCGTGTTTCCAGTACGAGACAAAGGAATAACGTTTTGGGTAGTGTTTGAATCTGCGGTTTTCGATCTTGGTGCGATGTGTTGTATGGGAAATGGGAATCGGATGTGCATATACTTTGGCTGGGTTGAGTTTGTATATATTTTATTCCAGGTGGGTTTTTTTTTTTTTTTTTTGGGTCTATGAAAATTGAAGAACATAGGATGCTGTTCGTTTCACCCATGTATGTAGTAGCCTGTCTACTATGCTGTCAGATTTTTATTTATTTCCAGATTTAATTTGCACTGCTTTCTCTCTTTTGGTTTTGGGCTTCCTTAATTACTACTGTGTTTTTTTTTTTGAGAAAACTACTGTGTTATTTACCTAACTGCTTTTTCTCATATTTCTTGGTTTCCTCTTCCTAGCACCTTCCATTTCTTGCATCATCATTTTTTTCTGGGTATAATAAGAATTAGGCTTTGCAGACATCATGTAGTTTAGTGTTCAAAGTGTCGATTTGTTGCCTTGTTACGTTAAATGGATTGGAGTATATGTATGTATACATGTCTATTTGATGGTAAACTGCATTCTTAATTAATCAGAAACCGAACTTCCTGAAATTGTTCGTTTTGGAGAGTCTTGGAGATCTCATATTCTCATCTGTTAAAAGAGATGAAACATTATGTGCATTTTTGTTGCCAATGATCCCTTGCTGTCGGTTTTGTTGATTAGAGCCAAGGAAACTGTCTATGTTAATATAGAGGTAATATAATGTAAATTTCCTTTATTAAATGGTATTACTGAATTTGAAATGACATTGACAATTATTTTGCTAAAAAGAGTTCATGACAATTACATTGTTTTGGTTCTGCCAAAGAAACATTAGGGAGTCCAATTTCCAATCCTTTTCATTCTTGAGAGGAGAAAAATGGGTGGGCATCAAAATCTTGAGTCCGGAGAAGGTTGATTGTGATGTTAATTATATATCTTTTCTTACCCGTTCTCTGTATGTGTTTAGTGAAGTTATATATAGCAAAAGGGTGTATCTAACTATATGATTTATCTAAGTTTACTTTTAATCTACGTATTGAAAGTATAAAGGTATATATATATGTTCATGAGGTCGTTGTAAATGTGTTGGAATTATCCTTGTTTGATCTCTCTTATTTCTTGAGGTTTTCAATAGTTCTTTAATTTGATATTGTTAGCATGGGATTCGATTCTTGATATGAGATCGAACTGTTAGAAATAAATATCATCCATCATGGTAGTTCTTGAATTATGAGAACTGTTAGCATGGGATTCGATTCTTGATACGATATATACATATACATCTGTTTATTTTGATTTAGACAAAGATACTTAACCATGAGACTGCAAATATATTATTTGCATTATACGTTTCAATAGAGTTTTGTGCGACAGAAACGATTATATATACTCTGGAATACTGCATATTTTACTGTCGATTATGAAGTTTAGCTGCTACTAGTTTTGATGATTGGTGAATGGACAGATGACAAATGTGAGGGTGTCGGTTCCTCTGAAGATGACCAAGATAACAGCGGTGGTGAAACCGAGCTTCCCGAGATTGACCCTCGGGCTGAAGACCGTGAGCTGAAGAACCATTTGCTGAGGAAGTACAGCGGGTACCTAAGCAGTCTGAAGCAAGAGCTTTCGAAGAAAAAGAAGAAAGGAAAACTCCCAAAAGAAGCCAGGCAAAAGCTGCTCAACTGGTGGGAGTTGCACTACAAATGGCCTTATCCCTCGGTACAACTAAAAGTCTAAGCTGATAGTCAGATTTACATTCACATTATATATAATATATTGTTGGATTAGGGCTCAGAGAGCTGAGATGCTGACTGTTATGCAAGTATAAGGAAATAAAGTTGTGCATTCGTTACTATCTATAACTTTTGATTCTGATTGCATATTATGCTCAGCCTCGGTTGTTCTTGTTTCCCAGGAAACCGAGAAGGTGGCTTTGGCTGAATCGACAGGGTTGGATCAGAAGCAGATAAACAACTGGTTCATCAATCAAAGGAAACGACACTGGAAGCCTTCCGAGGACATGCAGTTTATGGTGATGGATGGTCTGCACCCACAAAATGCAGCTCTTTACATGGATGGTCACTACATGGGAGACGGTCCATATCGCCTAGGTCCATAATCCAACATAATATAAAACGTCGACTTCCTTACCGAGTTTTTTTAAGGTTGTAACTTAGGACATCATGTATCTGCCTGAGACCGCCTTGAAATATACGCGTACACTATGCCTTCCGGCTGGCTTGCCGGGAATCTTGAACGAGGGGAGCTAGCTAGGTTAACTTCTCGTTTATCTTTGATCTGCAACTTGTGGTAACCTTAGCAAGCAAAGCAAGATTTCTCCGAAACTATGAAGGAAAGTAGGGCGTTTTTATGTATTTGTAACGAGTTTGATGTAGTAATTAAGTGCAATTGTATATGGTGAGACTGATGCTAGTAAATAATTTCAGTTAGCCTATATATAATATTATTATGATTTTAGTCCTTTAAGTTATCATGTGGATTGGAATGTGTTATATTTTTATTTATATTTTTTTTTTCACATAAACCGTTCTAACGAAAACATATTTTTCCTTTGAGCGGGCGTGTCAAGTGCAGTTGACTTTTTTTTTTTCCTCTTGAAAATTAACAAAGCTTACAAAAGCCCTTATAAAAACCTACAATAAATGTGCTTGTTCTAAAGTATGATATTTTTTTTTAACCAAATGTTGATATCATGTGTTGACATTAGTTAGTTGATTAAAAATAGAAGAAACACTTAAATTAATTAATAACAGCACGTTAACACAATGTGACAATCCAAATCATAATTTAACATTTCTTAATTCATATTGAGCATGTTTGGTTATTGGAATTTGGAATGATAAGAATCTTATATTTTGTAATGAATAAAATATGCCATGAATAAAATAATAATCACATTTTATTACCTGGTTGGCCTCTAAATATATAAATCTATAGGTGTATACATATATGTATATATACTAATGTTGTATTTAAAAACTAGGAAAATGACTTTTGAAAATGAATCATTTTCCAGAAAATATTATCCTTTTCAATAGTTAGTTTTGTGGTTTATTTTCTGAAAAATGGGTACAATTGTATAATTAAATATTTTTACTTATTTTATTTAAATTATGAAAATATTTATAATAATATTATTTATTAATAAAACGTCGGGAAACCAGAGAGGACTGTGATTTTTCAAATTCACGCAAACTTGGTGGTGGAAGTCATTTTCCGCAAAAATAATATTGTTTTCCTTTGACCTGAAAAATATTTTCAGTTGACTTCAATTTTTCTGACTTTCCAAACATTGAGAACCTAAAAAATAATTTACAGAAATTATTTTCCGAATTTTTAAACACCTAAATAAATAAGTACAATTTTGCCAAATATAAATTGCTGATGGAATTACACACAAATGACAAGATATTTGGTTTTATTTTTTACTGCGGAGCTGCAGTAAAAGAATAATGTTTCACCTCTTAATGGGTTTACAGCCATTCAGGTTTGTCGGACCAAATTAATTTTGATTGGGCCATAGATGCTCGTTGCTAGGCTGAGTCCACACCAAAGCCTTATCATAATGTTTACAAAAACATTAACAAATTTGTATTTGGGTAACTTGAATACTACACTCATTTCTCTCTCTATGGTGACAAGTTGACGGAATTTGCCTCCACAGGTAGTTAGGTGGGTAGAGCATGATTCTTTTCCAGAAGATCACGAGTTTAATTTTTATCAACACCTTATCTGTTGAATTGATCGTACAAAGTCTTTTTAGTGCAATTTATTTATCATGTAGTTCTCTGTGATCTGCGTGAGCTACCGTACCAATCATTTAAAGTGCCTAATTGAAATTTAAAAAATGGGATTAACAAAGCAAGTTCTTATTTCTTGGCCCCATGTTCTTTACAGAGTATTTTTTTATTTTTATTTTTTTTGTTCTTCGTTTCCGTGCAATTAAGATAGATTTTATTTTACCAAGCAAGATGTTAAAAGCATGAGAAAGAGTCAGAATTTGGCCAAGCAGCCGACATTTTTAGTATTTTAATTCAAACATCATATATGACATTTTCTAATTCTCTAGTAATTGTCATAGAGTGAAAGTTCAGAGCCGTTATGTTATTCAATGTGCGTTCTGAGTAAAATTCATTTTTTGATGAGAGCAGTGACAATTCATAGTTTTTTATGTGCATTCTGAGTGAAATTCATTTTTTTGATGAGAGCAGTGACAAATCATAGTCTTTATGTAAGCACAATCATATTATCCAATCTAGACCTTTCAGCATCAATGAGTCTTTTTCTCATACATGTTTCCAGTGGGATTCGAACCCCACCCTATCGCCTTTAGTCATGACCGAGGTAATGAACCAATTACGCTAAGCCTTAAGGCTATTATTACTAGATTTTTGAGAGAGGAGTTGAGCGTTCTTTGGTTCATCATTGTGTCTAGCATGAGACTCTATTGTCTTCTTTTCTTAGGGTGCTCGCCCTCATCGCTTTTAAAAAAAACACGAGGAATATACAATTTTTATTTCTTTATATTTACTTTGTAGTTAGTAATACTAACTAAATTGTTGAACTTTTCTCCCAAAAACTGTTGAACTTGACCCTTCATATTATCGCTTAGCTCAACGGGATGGATAGTCAATGGATAATAATCACAAACAATTATCATAAAACTAATGTATGATTAGCCACACAAACACACGCAATCCTCAATTGGAAGTACGTATGCAAGAACCATATATAAACGACATTGAGTCATTGATGAACTTAAAGAATGATTAATATAATATTACATTATTACTACATAAGTTAAGGCTGTTTAACAAATTGCTAATTAAATAAAACGCAAAAAGAACAAGTAAAACGCGTGCAAAAGTCGGACAATAGTCATACGTGAATAATGACGAATTGAAGAGATTATGATCATCATCAAGATGTTAGTTAATGATTAGTGTGTATAATTTAGTTGGTGATTGACAACCACGCGCTGATGTCCCCAAAAGATTTAACATTAATTTTTTCGGAGTTAAGGATATCTACAATTCAATCATCATATTGTTATGAATAAAAACTCTAAAATTAAGTGATATTATTGCTATAGATGCATAAATGTCATTCTTCTGTAAAATATTCATTTGAATTAAATCATTTCGAGTTTACAATACAATATCTCTACACATATATATAATAAAATTTTACAGAAGTCCACCTCTGGTCTTTCTAACAAGCCGCGGAGGGATTCAAGAATGAACGGAAAAAGTGAGATTTTCCTCCGGCGGCGGCGGAGATAGAGAATTTGGCAGAGCTGTCGGTGGAGCCACCGTAAGTCCTCTCGCAGGAAGGGCACATGGAGAGCGTCGCCGCCATGTGAAACGGCGTCGTCGTCTGGTTATTGGCTGCTTTGAGCTCCTGCAGTTCCTTGTGCAGCCTTCTGTTCTCATCCGTGAGGGTTTCGTAGCACTTCCTTAGTACTTCATAGTCCACTTCTGTCTGCTTCAGTTTCGTCCTCGCTCTTCGATTCTGGAACCACACTTCCACTTGTCGTGGCCGTAAACTTAGCCTTCTCGCCAATTCCTGCTTCTGTTTCTGCAAATCAGGGAACAAAAAGTTCAATATTCACTCATTTATTTATACACCAAGATTAAAAGAGCTTCTAGGGTAAGGATTCTGGGTAGCAGATTATGGGCAGATGTAGAATCGAGCCTAATAGTTGCAGTGTAACAGTTTCACTCTATTATCGGATGACTCTTTGTGAACACCAGATACTGAGTAGCAGATGTAGAGTCGAGTCTAATAGTTGCAGTGTGACAGTTTCACCATATTAAGGGGTGATTCCTTGTGAACACAGATACTAGTTTGGGTAGCAGATTGTGGGCAGATGTAGAATTGAGCCTGATAGTTGCATAGTGAAAGTTTCACCCTATTGTGGGGTGACTCCTTTTGGACATCAGATAGCGAGTCATCCTGATTTACTCATCTACAATCCTATCAGGCTGGGAGTGAAATTTTGGGACAAGTCTTTTGTAGGCAAATTTTAATGTGATTCGAGTTGAATCTAATTAGTCTTATAGCTGTAGGATAGTAGAAAGATTTGCAGATAAAACAAGAAAGAGATTAAGAGGGAAAAGAAGAATTACAGAATTAAGGGTGGTGTGTTGTTTGAAGCTGTCTTCCAAGACAACAGACTGTTCTTTGTTCAGCCTAAGTTTCTTCCTCGTACCGACAACCTCTTCATCCTGGTAATCATCTCCGGGAGACCCTTTCTCCTCAGCCTCAAGCTCTTCATCTTCGCCGCCGCTGATGATCTCTCGTTCCCGCTTCAAACTCGAGTCGGAGAACGACGACGGCGGCGCCGGAGAAGCCTGCTGCAGGCAACAGTCGTTCATAGCTTCAAATTTCAGTTCCCACGGCAATCCCAGCGAGAGGGACGGCAGATAGTTGTCGGATATCATGGACGGCTTTGATCTCTTGTTTTGCCGATAAACATGGCGGCGATGAAGATGATGATCATCGTATTCACGATGAGGAACATCATCGGATCCTAGGCTGAGAGTGAGTTTGGTGCTGTAGATGTCCTCTAATCCCATTTTTTTTAATGCAACTTTTGAGGTGTTTGTAGTGGTGATATATGGGATGAATTGGGTGGAGGGTAAAATATATATATGCATGTGTATCAGTGTATGTATAGGTGTAGCTAGGTAGCTGTAATAAATAGAGGAGCAAGGAATTAGAAAAGAATCTCCCAACTGATTATTTATTTATCATATTATTGAATTATAGAAATATAATTCATCACCCCACCCCCACCCCCAAACCTCCACCTCTGTCCCATCCCACCAATATAGGGGTCAAACCCTAATACACCACTCAAAAATTCAAAATTTTCAATCATCCAAAAGATTCAAAATGTTTATTTTTTATTTTTATCACACCGTTGTAAAGTCAAATCCAGCATCATAGCATTGAAATGCAGGGCAAACAGTTACGCAAATATTTTTTTTAAAAAAATTAAGTTTCATCCCTATGCTTGATCTGACATTTAATATCAGAGCAGGTTATTAGAAATATTACTTAACAAGTATAAGGAAATAAAGTTGTGTGTTTGATGTGAAAATGTATATATAGTAGTAGAATTGATGAAGGTATGATTGGAGTATAGAGAAGATTGTGTTGAGATTTGGGTGCGTCCCACTTTGCAATTGATTAATTATATGATTGAAGATTTGAAGTATTAAAGTAGGAATGGTTATGGTATGGATGTTAAGGGGTAGCTTTCAATGTGTATGTATGAAACCCAGACACTCCTCATGCCACTAATAAGGACTCCATCAGCCCCATACTTCCATTACTTAAAAAATAAGGATCATAAATTATTTTTATTTTTATTTTTTGTTATCACGTTATATTTAAATTATCCAAAAATTATACAACTATCTTGAAAAGTTTTTAAAGTATTGATGATATGATTATATTATATTATATTTTTTAGAGTGTGTTGAAATTATATAGATGTAGAGCAAATAGTAATAGATTGAAAATATGTATGTTTATATGGCACTATGCTTGTTTTTTAAAAAAATAAAAATAAAAATTGAATAGATAAAAGATAGTCTAAAAAGCCGCCTAATTGTCTATGTTTGGTAGAATTTTTTTTTTTTTTTTTTTTTTTTTTTTTAGAGTTTATAGCTTATTTTAAGTTACAAATAAGTTATCAGTTTGGTAAAACACGAAGAGTTTAAAATAATAATTTATTTTGAAATACTATTCTAAGTAACACTTCAAAATAAACTAGCTTATAAACTAGCTATACCAAATAGAGCTAAAGTTAAAATTCAAACTTATGCAGTATGTAAGAAAATTAGAGGCTGAATCAAAGACATCATTTATACAAACATAAGACCAAATTAAAATAATATTAATACAACTATATATATGAGTGGAGTCTTGGTGGCAATTGGATTAGGGTTTGTTCTAGGTTAAACCGTGTGCAATGTTCACGATTTCTTTTAATTTTATATTAGGGCAGAAAAAGTTTAATTTTAATACATTTAATTTTTTTTAATGGTTTCGATCATCTTATGATCATATTAATTATCTATCCTAGTGCTTGTCTAATATAATCTAATATCTTGTGGAAATGTATAAGTTCTTTTTATTAAGAACGATGGATGTTTATTCATTTGGTGAAGTATGAAGTATGATTCAGTTACCTAAATGTCATAATTTTGATGTTTTTTCAGCATTCTTTTGGTCGAGTTTATTGCACAAAGTCTTTCAAGTGCGATTTATTTTTCGTGTGCGATTTATGGGTTATCATTGGTAAGAACTATATATGTATAGTTATATTTTTGTTTTATGCATTAAAAAATATATATTATTTATAAATAGATCAATTTAATATAATTAAACTGGTTTTACTTTTTAGTTTTAAAATGTTTATCTTATAGGAGTAATTTACAGTCCAAATCCATCTTCGTCAGTACATGCATCTGCACCAGCATGTTGCGCTTTAATTTATATGGACTAATTGAGCAACCAATTGGCAGTGGGGTTGGGGATGCTATGCTTTTCTACTGTAATAAATCTTATCCACCGACCATTTCTTTATGTCCAATAGATCTTAAGACATTGATTACGACGTTAACTCGCTTCTAGGTTTTCACCTTTGATTTACCCAAAAAAAAAAAAAAAACTTGTAATTATTATCTGAACGTGCATTATGAGTGAAGTTTGTCTTGTGATTCTAGTTCTCATGGTAAGCGCAAGCTAAGACCGCCTTAAGTTTGGATCCTCACCGCTATTTATTCATTTGTTTTTTAAATTCACCACGGTCCGGGTCCACTCATATCCGCTCCGAGAGGCACAAGAACTGACCTAGGGGGAATTAAACTAGGTTCTCTCGAAATTCTTTTCCACAAGGAGAACTCACTTGCCACTTGAGCTATCCTATTGGGTTATCTTCACTGCTTGAGGCCAATCAAGTAATGTCTGCCAAAGACCTTGTGGTCTAGTGGCACCCGGTGTCCCAGTTAACACTCCCATATGGAGTGGGTTCGAGCCTCAGTGGAGGCAATTGTTGACTCTTTGTGCTTCAGTAGGTTGAGAAAGTAGTACAGTTATGAACAGATACTACATTGTGACTGTCAGTAGTACTTAAAAAAAAAAAGGTAATGTATATTTCCAAGCCTTGGTTGGGAAGTTTCCTTGTACGAATTGAAGTAGATATACACTGATTTTGGCTCAGATCATTTGACCATATCGTGCATTTAGTACTCTACACCTCAAAACTCCAGCTGGAGGATGACTATATATGGTAAGGAATAAGGATTAATTTGTTTAATAATGTTTCCTTAAGCTCACATTATTAGTAAAGATAATCAATTACGTCAATCATGCATGCTAACGTGCTCTAATAAAATGTCTTAATAAATTTGTCGTTTCAATCTCATGTTGTCATTTTTCTCAATGTGGTGAGTTTGTTATGTTTGTTTCCCTTGATGAAAATGGAACTGTTACGCTTTACACATTTAATTTAAGAAAGAGTGCTTTTTATGTGATCACACATTAAGGATAATCTTTGTTAGTTTATTGGAACAAATAAGTTTGAATTTAAAACAATGATTGTCATATATACTACTCGTCTACTCATGATCTTGCTCTGTAGATTGGTGGATGAGGTAAATCGCATATATTCCTTAACTAACCTATAGGCCCGCGAATGCTTAATTAGAGCATCCTTATAGATGGAGTTTTTTTCGTGGTTATTGAGGAGTTTTTGTAAGTGTGATTAGGAAAGAGAAAATAGTATGGGAAGAGTGGAAAAAAATTTAATTAAAAAAATTACTCTGTCAAGCGTGCCTCAGGGCGCGGAACGCGCCCAGCATGTGAGTTTTCTGATAATTTGCTCTCCAAAATCACTGTACTAAAAACTCCATTTGCAGTAGTATCATCTCCATTCTCTCTCCCTCCCTCTTTCATGCCAAGTGACTTTGATCCCTGACATGAACCATGTATTCTCTCCTGATGGGGATGCTCTTATATACTAATGCTTATAACAACGCTAAATATATCTATATATGTGTCTCTTTTTGGCCATTTATTATATTGCCCAACGGACGATTAACAAAACATAGTTTATGAATCACTTATTTTGGGTTATTAGTAATTGTTTATTAGAACAATTAGACTTACAATTAATTTTTATTGGCTACAATAATGCAAGTTAATTTCCAAGTTTCTACCCATAAGTAATTATGCACCATAACATTACCAACCAAATAATTTAATTCAACAAACACCCTTATTATATTGTAATTATAGGCAGTCCATTAACTCTGACACTTTTTGGGAGGTATGGTCCTGTACGATGGTCTTAATTAGCTGCACATGATTAGAACTAGCGGGTGGTTTCGCCGGTTGGGCCTCCTCTTTAGGTGGGATACAAAAATAGGCTGAAAAGAATTGGGATACAAATATGGGCAATACTACACTGTAGGATGCATGTTTACTTTTTTGAACATGCATCTTCAGAATGCATTGTTATCTTTTATAATATTTGTTACAAATTAAAATACTGTACATTGTACTTAGAGAATACGAAAAGAATACCGTATGTAAATACAAATTAATAAATATGCCCTGCCGCCGAACTTGTCGCCGCCCACCACGGTACATTCTAATTAACTAGCAATCATTTAATGAGGACAACACTATTTTTTTCTCCTTATACATATATATACCATCTTTTTTTCCTTTTTTCATTTAAACTACAATACTGTACACATACACGTATCCTAAATTCATTTTCTACCTTTAAACTATTTTTTTAAAAGAAAAGCTAACATGCATTCGCAGAATGCATTTGTTTTTAAGCAAACATGCATTCCATGAAAGTACTTTGCCCATCTTTGTTACCTTTTCAAAACCGGCATCTTTTTGTATCCCACCTAAAAAGCAGGCCCAACCTTGTTTATGACTCTAGAACTAGCCCGGTCTATATTCAAATATATAACTCAAAATATACATAAATTTATAATTAATTATCATAATTACCGTAAAGACGGGTAAAAGTAAAAAGAGATTACTGAAAGATAGCATGGATAGATGCATATTATGAGTGATGAGGTATATATACATGCATGAAGGGGTGAATATGACATGAAAGGTATGTAGGAATGAGAGTGACAGATGAAAGGAATTGAAGCAAATTAAGCAAAGTATGATGGGTCATGGGAGTATAGAATAGTAAGTAGGGAAGTAGGATCCACCAATGATTTGGCATGATGGGCATTTGATTCTTTGGAGAGGTGAAGGGATGATTTTAAGATGATTATTATTATAAATTGATTGAAAAAAATATATATTTGAAGGGTACAAGTTGGCAATCATGAGTGGGGGAAATGTTGGAGATAAGGTTTCAGATGTGTTTCCGCCCTTTACGGCCACCCCGACCAGTCTTAGTGTTTCTTTGTGCTTTCTGTTTGGCATTTTCACATCTTTTTTCCTGCACCCCTCCATGTCTTGCTGCCAAATATTTCATTTTTTTAAAATTAATTTCTCTATTTCTCCTTTTTTTTTAGTTCTTTTTTTTTTTTTTTTTTTTTT